>JAHBCN010003481.1:0-74343 GCA_019359885.1 Listronotus oregonensis | reverse complement strand
TAATAAAATGCTATTTAAAACAACCCGTTTTTTCGGCAAAAAATCATAGCAACTAAACCAATTCAAAATACCTGTGGGCTTGACATGTTTGGAATTCTTAAGAGACATGCCAGTATATCATAGTAGGTAATCATTTTGTATAATTTAATTAAATAATAATAAACAATTTCAAAATTTTGTTTTATTTGTTGTTTTCCTTGCTAAACAGAGAAGAATTTTCTGAAATGTAGCTTTCTATGGTATCATTGGAAAGCATTTTCCAAAGCTTTAAAATGATGTATCACTCGACCCCCTTTCTATTTAAGATTCTAGGGTCTATCTCACCCTGTCCAAGGGGTTGCTGATAAGGGTGGGATAATATGCTTGTTTTTGTTCCCCCTTAGTTTTATAGAAACTGTTTTAAGGGTTTTTTGATTAATTTTTTGGTTCCTAAAATATCGCCATTTCAAGTTTTTAAATTGTCACCCTGTATAAAACTGTATTACAGCTTTGAGTACTTTCAGTTTTTCAGTTACTGGTGATGGTTTTCAAATTTAAGATAATATAAAAAAATTTGGGAAATACTATGGACAAAGAAAGATTTAGTGCTCGAGCAATCAAATCTATTTAAAAAGTTATGATTAGTGACATGTTGAACTTTAGTAAAAAAGTGATTGAAAAATTCGTTTTATTTTTTGTTAATTTAAAAAAATATAACAAACAAAATAAAGGACTTTTTTAAACTTTTATAACGTAATCCTATTAATTATTATACAGGGTGTCCCAGAATATGTGGGCAATCTTTTGTAATATATATTTTTTATCTGATGGTTACTAGATAAGTCTTCTTAAAATAAACCCATTAAATCATATTCGGCCTATTTAGTGTGCCAGGGACGGACTAGCTCTGACAGAATATTAGCAATTTTTTTAACACCCTGTATGATAAAGGCTCAACAATATTTGTTTTGGATAGCTTTAACCTTAAACTAAAAAAAGGTATTCTTGATTGACATCGAAAAAATCAACTGTTTACGAAAAATAAAATATCATGGTTGGTAAATTTTTGTACATTATACAGGGTGTGTTCTAATTGTACGTCAATATTTAGGAAAGCAATTTTTGGGTCCATTTTAAGAAGAAAACTTTCTATGAACGTATGTCCTAAACGTCTTAACTTTTGGGATACAGGATGGTAAAATTTTCAAAAATAAATCATTTATTATTAATATCTGTAATATCACTTTAGATATTTTAATTAAATTTGGCATAAATGTACCATGTATCAAGAAGCATTTTTTAGTTAACACAATTTTTTTTATTTTCACCAATGGCATTTGTACAGAATTTGACCTGCCTATTTTGGCAAATAAAAAAAATGTGGTACACTAAAAAATGCTTCTTAATATATAGTATATGTATGCCAAATTTCATTAAAATACCTAAAGTGGTATTACAGATAATAATAATAAATGATTTATTTTTAAAAACTTTACCACTCTGTATCTCAAAAGTTAAGACGTTTAGAAAAAAAATCATAATAAAAGTCACCAAGACAAATTGCTGGAAATTATTTTCGAGTTTGTCAAACGTCCGCTAGGGGCGTTACAACCAACACCAAGTAGAAAAATGAGATTTTTATAGAATTTTGTCTAATGAAAGTATATCGATGATATCATTTTCATATTTACTGCCACTTCCCTACATTTTTTGTCTAAAACGTTTTGTTCTATCTATTAAAATAAAGCTGGGGGAAGTTCAATTGTTTTTAAACAAACCAAGATTTCTCCCGTTTCTTTTAACCGATTTTAGCTAACTTAGGCTCATATGAAAGAGCATAATTTGCACTACAAAACGCTTATTTGGTTTTGAATTTTTGACTCTTGCTGTCGCCGCTAGATGGCGTTAACTGAAATGGTAGCAAATTTTGAGTTTTTTCAAAAAAAAAACAAATGTAATGGTATATTAATTTTATATATTTTAAAAGAGGATAAATTTCTCTATAATTTAATGAAAAGAATTTATAATCTACCTTTTTGAACCGTTGATATTGACCAAAATATAATTTTATTACATTAAAAATGGCACGCCACTGTTTTTTTGAAAATAAAAATCAGTTTTGTAATCGCTTATTAGTTGCTAACAAAAGAACTCTTGACTTTTTTTCGTTAGACCCAAAAGGTTTGGATTAAAAAATAAAATGGGTTTACTACTGTTACCTTATAATTATCATTGTAAACAGTATGTAAACCTACTTTATTTTTTCAATCCAAAACCGTTTGTCTAACGAAAAAGTCAAAATTTTTGTTAGCAATTAATAAGCGATTACAAAACTGATTTTTATTTTTAAAAACAGTGGCGTGCCATTTTTAATGTAATAAAATTATATTTTGGTCAATATCAACGTTTCAAAAAAGTAGATAATAAATTCTTTTCATTAAATTATAGAGAAATTTATCCTCTTTTAAAATATATAAAAATTAATATACCATTACATTTGTTTTTTTTAAAAAAAATCAAAATTTGCTACCATTTCAGTTAGCGCCATCTAGCGGCGACAGCAAGAGTCAAAAATTCAAAAACCCAATAAGCGTTTTGTAGTGCAAATTATGGGTCTTTCATATGAGCCTAAGTTTGCTAAAATCGGTTAAAAGAAACGGAGAAATCTTTGATTTGTTTAAAAAAACAATTAAACTTCCCCACCGCTTTATTTTGATAGATAGAACAAAACGTTTTAGACAAAAATGAAATGGTCAGTAAATATGAAAATGATATCATCGATATACTTTCATTAGACAAATTTCTATAAAAATCCCATTTTTCTACTTGGTGTTGGTTGTTACGCCCTCTAGCGGACGTTTGACAAACTCGAAAATAATTTCCAGCAATTTCTCTTGGCGACTTTTATTATGATTTTTTTTTCTCAAATCTATACGACCAATATCTTATGAGATATGGCCGCTCGCTACCCTTAACTGATCACCCTGTACAATTAGAAAACACCCTGTATAATGTTAAAAAAATTACCAAACAATATTTTATTTCTCGTAAACAGTTGATTTTATGGATGTCAATCAAGAATACCCTTTTTTAGTTCAAGATTAAAGCTATCCAAAAATAATATTGTTGAGCCTTTATCATACAGGATGTTAAAAAAATGGCTATTATTGTGTCAGAGCTAGTCCGTCCCTGGCAAACTAAATAAGCCAAATATGATTTAATGGGTTCATTTTAAGAAGACTTATCTAGTAACCATTAAAAAATATTAAAATGTCCAGGGAAGTCCGTTATGTACCAATATCTCCGTAGGAAACGCTCGTGGGCAAAAAGTTTATGGGAACTTGTCATAATATTTTAAGGTTTTCTATCAGATTCTGAGAGATTGCCCACATATTCTGGGACATTCTGTATATTATAAGAGGTGTTCCACGAAACAAAAAACTTATAGATCAATTATTTAAACATTTTTTATTGTCTTCAATGAGACGGTGGGCGACAAAAAAAATTGTTTATTGACAATAGCCCTACTTGTTAAAAAATAAACTTTAAATTTATTTTCAACGGGAATTTCTTCATACTAAACAGTGTTATTGGTGCAAATTATACCTGGCCGTTTCATCCAAGAAAAGTAAATTATATGCCCGCGGTCGGTACATTGTTTGGGTTCACCTAACTTCCTTTAAAACAGGTACATATTTCTACCTGACAAAGACGAAAAGGTTCGAAGTTACCTACAAAAAGTCTCTCATTTTTATCATCCGTATTTTAAATATTGTTTTTCTGCCCTCCGGGCATTATTTTTAATTTTGTGAATTACTTACGAAGTACTTTAAAAACAGATTATAAATATTGTAAATTTTAGAACTTATTAGCCTGGGTTCAAGTAAACCCCCACGGAATTTTTATTTTTTGATTATATTCAAAGTTCATCTTTTTTACTTTAAGCATAAAAAAATGAGGATGCTTCATGTTTTTAATTAAATTTAAGAATTTAAGAAGTAAATTTTAACGTTTTTTAAACGAAATTTTAAATTTAATATAATTTTTCTATCACTTTTTGTGGCTCCATAAGAAAATACATAGGGTGTATGGTTTTTCACAAGCGTCGGAAAAATATACTTTTCCGCATACTAGCGTTTAGAAAATAAGCACTTTTCCTCAAGTGCAGAAAATAAAATCTTTTAGTTTTTGGAACATAAATTAGTTAAATTATAATTGCAGTCTTTATAACATTAAGATAAAATAAAATACTCCTAATTTACCAAATGTAAGTGCATATTTTTAATAACTCCATATAAATATGAAGAATCTATAGCAACAACTAATTGTTTATGCTTCTATCAAAAATTAATTTTTGTCACGCATTTTCAACCAAATTGGAGATACATTTTCAATGATATAATTTTTTTTTTTTTTTTTTTTTTTTTTTTTTTTTTTTTTTTTTTTTTTTTTTTTTTTTTTTTTTTTTTTTTTTTTTTTTTTTTTTTTTTTTTTTTTTTTTTTTTTTTTTTAAAAAAAAAAAAAAAAAAAAAAAAAAAAAAAAAAAAAAAAAAAAAAAAAAAAAAAAAAAAAAAAAAAAAAAAAAAAAAAAAAAAAAAAAAAAAAAAAAAAAAAAAAAAAGTGCGGAAAAGTAAATCTTATTTTGGAATAAATTAGTATCTAATTATTAATGTAATTTTTATAATTTTGAAAATGAATTTTGTAATTTTGCAGTTTAATAACATTATTTTTGAAAAAAAATACTATTTACCAATGAAATATTTTTTACTCCAATAAATTATAAGAATCTATAGCAACCAACTAATTGTTTATGCATCAAAAATTAATTTTTTTCCCCTTTTTCCCCAAATTGGAGATACATTTTCAATGGATTCTGACAACGATTTTCCAGCATCGATTATCGAAGCAGCAGAAATAGCAAGTAATCTCCTGCCCATGAAATCTCGTCACAGGTATGAAAAAGAATTTGTTATGTTTGAGAGCTTGTGTCATAGTAAGGGTGTGAAGTCTCTTAAAGAAGAGATTTTTCTGGCCTATTTCTCTTATTGATCAAAACATGTAAACCCAATACATTACGGTCTAGATACTCTATGCTAAAATGTATGATTAAGTTACGAAAGAACATAGATTTAAGCAAGTTTTTTAAAGTGACGGCCTACCTTAAAAAACAAAGCGTTGGTTTTAGACCCAAAAAGGCTAAAGTCGTTTTAAAAGAAGAAATATCGAAATTCATGGATGAAGCGCCAGATGATACTTATTTACATATAAAAGTGGCTACCATTTTTGGCTTAGCAGGCGCTTGTCATAGAGAGGAGTTAACAAAAATATGTCTGGACCATATTGAAGACCAAGGAAATTTAGTATTGATACACATCCCAGACTCAAAAAATCACAGCTCCAGAAGCTTTGTCATTTCTGGAGATGCTGAAAATGGAAATTTTTTTAATCTATATAGAATGTATGCCAGTGTGGTTACCGTTTTGCATAAATGAAAACACATAATTTCATAGGGGAAAAAGCGTTTATTAAAAAAAATCAAATATTATCCTCAAAATGCAAATTTCTATATCATGCTGAATCATTTAAAGAATGTTAGTAATGTGTATGACCTCCGTGGACCTCGAAAACTTCATGAAGGCGTCTTGGCATGCTGAGAATCAAATTGTCCAGCTGGTCTTGGGGTAGGTTGTCCCATATTGAGGAAGTATTCCTATTAGGTCCCGTCTGTTATTAGGCGGGGTTGGTGGTTATCCAAAGCTCTTTGAAGCATATCCCATGCATGTTCAATTGGGTTCAGATCTGGTGAAAGTGCGGTAGCCTGAGATGGGTGATGCCTAAATTCTGCAGTGTAGTTCGGACTTCCAAAGTGCGATGCGGGGGCGCATTATCGTCCAAAAAATGAAATGTTCCCCGATTGCTTCACCAATTGGTTCGACGATACCTCTAATGATGTCACGAGCATAAAGCGTCCCTGTCATATTGTTTTCGCAAACATACAGATGCGTACGGCGTCCTAGAGCGATTCCTCCCCAGACCATAACTGTGCCACCTCTGAAAGGATACACTTCTTGTACATAGCTACGATGTCTAGGTGTTTCACGACTTCTCCACACTCTTATACGCCTTGAGTCACTATGTAAACCAAAACGAGATTCGTCGGTGAAAAGAACGGAATTCCATTCTACCCTCCAATTTCGTCGTTCACGTGCCCACTCTAAACGCTGTGCTCTATGTCTTTGTGTAAGTGGCACACCTCGAAATGCTCTACGAGCAGATAATCCGATCTCATATAATCGATTTCTCACTGTTCTTACAGGGGGACTCTAATTGGTTTTGAAGCTGACGGCGTAAATTGTTGCAGGGAGAATGGGGTTCCGTCTAATACAAAGGGGTTATGTCCCGGGCGTCTGCTAGACCCTCCTACGACCCTGTCCGTGCCTTCTGGAGGTTGTTCAGTTTCCTGTAACGATTCCACAGCCTACTTATAACACTTTGTGATGTTTCCAGCTCACGAGAAAACCCCCTTGTCCAACCCCCGTTTGGGCTTTCCCAACCCCTGTTTGTTTCCCGCGGATGTTAAATGTTTTAAAAGGCATTGCAAAAAATCAACCCCCAATTACTGTTTTTTTAATCGTATAAAACGACTTCTGAAACTAAAACGAGAGAATCTTTCGAATTCGACCTAAAAAAAAAATATTGTTTACTTGATATTGTAAAAAAAAAAAAATCCTAATTTTTTTTTTTACGGAACCCAAAAGATTAACACTAGATTCCAACCAAAACATCAAATTGTCGGTACTAATTTGAATTATGGTATATGGCAATATCCTAATTTGTGCCGCCAGTGTATATATATATATATATATATATATATATATATTTTATATATATATATATATATATATATATATAAATATATATATATATATAATAAAAACGCAAAAGTACTGCGAACATGGGACAATCTTGGGGGGAATTTTGGGGGATGAACCTAAAAACCCCCCCGCATTGCTTATCGATCAAAATCTTCCAGCAAACAATTCAATACGTTTATTTCTGAAATAATTCTTTAGTATCGAACCTCGACAGCAATAGTTGGTTGTACAGTGTCGAATATTTACGCCAAAAAAAATTTTTTTAATAAAATAATTATTATTAGTAATGGATGTTTACGAACTGAAAGAAAAATTAAAATTTTAAAGGGGGTATCACCGTGGAAATCCTTTTGGGGGGAATTTGGGGGAATTATTTATTAATTTATTTATAACTAAGCCGACTCCCACGATTTCCACTTTTCCGAGTCTTAAAAACTTTCTGACATTTGGTTGTTTAACCCAAAAAGAAAACATAAACATGATAGTCCCCCAAAAAAAAAAAAAAAACGGAAAAAGGAAAATGAAAGAAATTATGGTAGTAAAAAAGTGTTTTAAAAAAAATCCTACAGTTTCCATTAATACTTGCAGAACAGGTTGATTTGTGCAAAAGATCAGTGGGAAGAGTGCAAAAAAAAATTTTACCCCCCCTACAAAGTAAGAAAAACCCACAAATTAACCCCCTGATGATCATTTTAGACAAATACAATTTTTAAAACTGTAATGGAAATGAAAAATAAAAAATGCATTTATAAAAATTTTTTTTACTGATAAATCGACTTTCCCCTTAAAGGGGGGCTCACCCAACGTTTTTTTTTCTGGGATCACGTAAAATCAGAAATTTAGGTTTCCCCGGAGAATGGGCCCCATTAATCTACAAAAATTACAATTACAAATTGAGAATTCTTTTAGGATTATTACCCTTAACATTCTAGCAAATATCGAAGGCTTTTTTTTTGACAATCTTGGAATTTTTTTTGGCTCAAGAAGGTGGTTTATTTGAGCATCTTTGATAACTTGAAAGATTTTTTTTATTTTTTTATGAATGCACATTAAATTGTTTTCTTAAAAATCTTCCCCTTTTTTTATTTATTAAAAAAAAAATTATTTTATTTTATTAGGAAAAACTTTTGGTTTTTTAAAACCGCAGCAAACGTTGCGGTCGCGTAACAACAATTTTTTTAAAATTTTTGGCTTAAAAAAAAAATCAGACCCGGGCGGTTGCCCCCTAGCTAGGCTCTTGTTACCCCAAAACACTGCATCCCTAATTTTAAAATAAAAACGTAGTACACAACTAAACTGGGCAGATAAAATTTTTCCGAATTTATCACCGCTTCCCCCCCCCAGCCCAACCAAAAAAAAAAAAACAAGGAAAACAGACAAATTTAAATGCAAGCCACAAAATTATTATTGGTTTTTTTAAATTTTGGGTTTATCAAAATCGTCCGGAAACCCCTATGTTCCAGTACGGTGCGCTTTACTGTATATATAATTTGCTAATATGAATATATTTATATGTGGGTTTTATATTTATTTGTCCGCCCCAAATGATTCTGAAGTTATGGCTTGAGCTAAAATCATGAAATTTGGCACAATGGTAGTCTTTGGGTGGCAAAAAACCTAACGAAGCCCGTTTCCAATTTCGCTCCCGGGACAAAAAAAACAACAAAAAAGTTTTTTTTCCCGTTAAATACGGAAGGCGTCACGGAGACGAAAATTTACTTAATATTGTCTCTGTCTTGCGGAGATAGGCTTTTCCCCCAAGTTAATTTAAAATTCCTTTTTTGTTAATAAATAATATTTTAATCATAAATCTCTTAAATTATGTTTTTTTTTCCTCTCGCTTGTAGAAAAATGATTTTTTCCTAACACTTGCGAAAGGAAATTTTTTTTTCCCCCCTTGGGGTGCTAACGACAGGCGCGTGCGGAAAAGTATCCTTTCTGCACTTGTTAGAAAAATAACTAATATTTTTCTGTTTTCTTAAATTTAAAAAACATTTTGCTAGTACCTTCTTCTTATATAGTTTTTACCTGGCCTTTTTTTTACTGAAAAAACCCCCCCTTATCGGGAAACCCTTTTCCCCAAAAGAACCTGTCACAAAACCCAAAAAATGGAAAGCAAAAAAGGGGAAGGTGGAAAGAAATAATCTATTATACCTTTAGGGCCGTGATGACTCATGCCAAGCAGGTGCAAAAAGGAAATTTATTAAATAACAATTTACGCTCTTTTGTCGGCGTCAAGAAAGAAGGCAACAAGCACTATTTATGATAAGACCCCGAAAACCAAAACCCTTTTTTTAGGCTAAAAATATAGAGTTTTTTTGAATAGAGTCTGTTTAATTGTTAAAGGAATTTTGTAGGGAAAAAATACCCTTTTTTTTTGTGTCTAAACTTAAAAAAATTTTGTAAAATTTTGGGGGGAAAATGAAATTTATTTACTTATTTCAGTGCGTAATAATAAGACCAATACCCCCGGTCGGAAGTGGCGAAAAATGGTTAGAAGGTTGGGGAAAAATATGGGCGATAGCCCAGGGTTTAATGATAGATTGTACAGCGTCCTGCCGGCAGTAAAAAAAGGCGAAAGGGGTAGTATTTTTTTAACACTTTTTTTTGGAGTCATATTCGTCCTTCTAGCAGGACTTATATTTATATAGGATTGTAAAAAAATTTCAAATTTTCCCCAAAAAATTTTTTACCTACTTTGTACGATCCCCCCATGGGGAAGAAATAACCCCCAAAAATTTAAACCCCTTGTCAAACTTAAAAAATGATGCACGCGGGAGCACGAGTCGCCGTTGCGGCCCACTATTTTGCCCCAAAAAAACGACATCGCATGGTTTTTTATGTTTTTTGGTGAAAACTGGTCGAGTACTAATTGTTATGGGACTATTTTATCCACAAAAGCGCCAAGAATTCAGAAACCCAAAAATTTTCCCGCTTTTTTCTTGTTCTAAAAAAAAAAGGAAAAATACCCCGGACCCATCGTTTTTTTTTTTCTCGGAAAACAATTGTTTTGGTTTTTATAAACGTATAATTATCTTTAAACCTAACCGGGAGTGAATTTTTAACCTTTTGGAATTTTAAATGGACAGGGATGTCGAGTGATAAAATTTTTTTTAAAAGATCTTCTTCAAACTTAGTGCATCCCCAAAATTTTAAAGTCACTAAAAAGTCTCAGAAAAAGAAAATAAGAGCTTTACAATTGGGGGCTCCAACGCCCGGGAAAAAAAATTTTTGTTTTGCGCACCTTTTTTTAGCATTTCCCCCCCTAACCAAGCATTCCTTTAAATTTTTTTGGTTTTTTTTTATAATCCTTTTTAAAAAAAATCGGATCTTTTTTTTTTTTGTATTTTTAATAACATTTTTACAAAATTCCCCAAAAAAGGTTGTGCTTAGAATAACAATTTTGTTTTATTCCGAAAAATTTATTGGGGTTTTTTAAAATATTTTATTTGAAATGTCTTTTTTTTACCAAAAAAAAATTTTTTTTTGGGGAAAATATTATTTCCGAAATATAATATCATGTTTAAAAATTTCCCCTATTTTTTTTTCAACGGTGGGGTAGCTGCATAGTAGGTCTCATATAAACAAGTCAAAAAAATATCTCATTTAATATATCCCAATCCCCAAAATTTTGGTGGCTGGCTGGGTACCGAAATAAATCCCGCCCCGGTGGACCGCCCACGTTGGCGGGTTTTTCTCCCCCCCGGGAGGACATAATCTCTTAAAAAAAACTTCTAGAAGCGCTTCCCCCAGGAAAAACCCCTCTGTGCAATCTATCGTTAAAAAAGGGTATGGAAGCCCAATACTGTAGAACAAAATTGTCCCCGGGGTGCAGGGGCAGCGGGAATAGGGGGGGCCCCGGGGGAAATTTCGCAATGAATAGTAGGTCAGGGGGGCCGGGGGTTTTCCCTAATTCTTTGTTACTATCTATAAAATTGACATCATCAAAAATCAAATTCCAACATTCACTGTTTTTTTTTTTTTTCACAAAATTGTTGGTTATTACTATAGAATATTTAAAATTATTTTTTTAATATTAGATTTTTTTTTCATCTGATATAATATGGAAAAAAAAGATGGGGGCCCCTTTACTGCCTTCTATTTAGATGGTCGATATTTTGAAAGATTCGTATTTTTACCAAAAATCTTTGTGAATAAATAAAAAACGATTTTTAAAATAAATTTCAAACACTTGATAGTACTTTTTTACCAATTTTGTGATAAAAAAAAGGGGAAAAAAGGGGGAAATGAGTTTAATCTAATCCTAAGATTCTGGTTGTACATTAAAAAGTGAAAAAAATTTTTTAACTGCTTTTTAGGCAAAACTTTTCGTAATAACAAACATTCATGAGACAGAATAACAGTGGTTAAAAATGTTTAGCCTTTTGGACCTAATTTTTCCATTGTAAAGTATCCGTTAAATATTATGGTGTACAGTATGTTGAGCTTAAAAAGTTGATAATGCAAGTTTAAAAACCAAAAATCTAATTTATTTTTAAACAAATGGTATTTCTCGAAAGTTGCCTCCTCTCCGATTTTGATCAAATTTGGTATACAGGGGTTTTGGGGCGCTAATTACAAATCTGAAAAATATCTTTTTGGCAACGTTTCGTTTTCGAGATATTCATCATCAAAGTTGAAAATTAAACTAACCTCTTTTTCCATATTCTCCCTTCTTTTTGTACACAATTATTGATTTTAAAAAAAGTGGCACACGATATTTTAAAAACACCTTTTAAAACCTTTTTTTTTTTTTATTTATTTTCATCTTTTTTCCATTAAATTGCGAACTTTTAAGTTCAAAAGGACAACCATATTTGTTAAAAAAAAAAGTGTAAAGGTGTAAAATAAACATAAAAAACTTTTTAAAAGGTGTTTGTGAAAATATTGTGTGCCAATTTAGGAAAAAATAGAAATTTGTAAAAGAAGGGAAATAGTGTAAATAAGGTTAGTTTGATTTTCAATTTTGATGAGGGATCTCCACATTCCATTTTTTTTAGATTTTGTAATCAGCACAAAAACCTTCTACAAAACCTTTCCTTTCATTCAATTAGAGGGCCTGTATATATTAAAATTTGCCTGGTCTGCCCAGTTCAATAATTTTGATCCTTTAAAAAAGTGTACTAAATTATTATAAAAGTACCAAAAAAAAAAAACAAATGTAATGGTATATTAATTTTTTTATATATTTTAAAAGAGGATAAATTTCTCTATAATTTAATGAAAAAATTTATTATCTACCTTTTTTGAACCGTTGATATTGACCAAAATATAATTTTATTACATTAAAAAATGGCACGCCACTGTTTTTTATCAAAATAAAAATCAGTTTTGTAATCTCTTATTGGTTGCTAAAAAAGAACCTCTTGATTTTTTCTTAGACAAACGGTTTGGATTAAAAAAAAAAAATAGATTTACATACTGTTTACTGATAATTATAAGGTAACAGTATGTAAACCTATTTTATTTTTTAATCAAAACTTAAAAAAAATCAGAAGGTTCTTTTAGCAACTAAAGGTACAAAACTGATTTTATTTTGATAAAAACGATGTGCGTCCAAATGTAATAAAATATTTTTGGTTTCAGTAAAGGTTATGATGCTTTCATTAAATTATAAATTTATCTGTAAATATATAAAAATTAATAACCATTACATTTTTTTTAAAAACTCAAAATTTGCTACCATTTCAGTTAACGCCATCTAGCGGCGACAAGCAAAAGTCAAAAATTCAAAACCAAATAAGCGTTTGTGTGCAAATTATGCTCTTTCATATGAGCCTAAGTTTGCTAAAATCGGTCAAAAGAAACGGGAGAAATCTTGGTTTGTTTAAAAAAACAATTGAACTTCCCCACCCTTTATTTTAATAGATAGAACAAAACGTTTAAGACAAAAAATGTAGGGAAATGGTCGGTAAATATGAAAATGATATCATCGATATACTTTCATTAGACAAACTTCTATAAAAATCCCATTTTTTCTACTTGGTATTGGTTGTTACGCCCTCTAGCGGACGTTTGACAAACTCGAAAATAATTTCCAGCGATTTCTCTTGGTGCTTTTATTCTGATTTTTTTCTCAAATCTATACGACCAATATTTTATGAGATATGGCCGCTCGCTACCCTTAACTGATCACCCTGTACATAAAAAAAATGTAATTATTTACACGTGGGGTCAACCCTATTTTTGGCCATAAAATAGATGAATTGATGTTGTTGGCTTAGCAAAAATAATATTCGTAATCTTTATGATTGTTTAGTCATAAATTAGCCTTCTATAAAGCTGGTCGGTTACTTTTAAGTCCGCTCTTTATATTAGTCAACAGTTTTATCAGTGTTATGTTTAAGTTAAGATATAACACACCAACAATCAGTCATAAGATAGGTGTTAACTAAAACACATAAAATTACGGCTCTAAATAAAACAAAAGTTATTTTTACAATCACCGTGTTTCATTAAAACCACCATACCTGCTAATAGATGGATCATCATTTTTTTTTAATTCTTTGTTTTTATGGCGAAAAATATCAAAAAATTTATATTTCAAATAAAAAATCAACTTTCAAAGTTCAAAAAATTGTTATTTTTGCAAATAATCTTAAATAACTTTTATTCTTTGTCTTCAAGCTTATTGTTATTTTTTCTACGTTTAAAAACAAAGAATTAAAAAAAAATGATGTTAAAATGAGTTTTGGTTAGTTGTGGTTAGTTTTTCAAGAAATTTTTAACAATATTACTCTGATTTTTCATTTTTTGTCAAAATTATAAAATTATTTTAAACAAAGCATTAAAATTTTTTAAAACTTTTATGGCGGAATCTTGTTAAGTATGTACATAAGGAGGGCTTCAGGAAGCGAAAAATTTATATAACAATTATTAAAATATTTTTTTTTATGTACCGGGTGTCCAAATAAGATAGGACTCCAAATGTATCTCAGAAAATGTTTATCGCACAGCGTTGGGGATAAAATATTTTTAGTAAAAGTGATCAAGAGAAACAGCTGGAAATTATTTTCAAGATTCTAAAATAGCCACTAGGGGGCGTAACTGCAATCTTGAATCTAAAAAAGTGATGTTTCTGTGAATTTTGCTATATTAACCTAACAAAAAAATACCTGATCCTTAAAGTCGAGCATAATTTGAACCTTTTTTGTTTGAAAATGTTTGCTGTATCTCTTAAAATAAAGTGGTGGGGGGTATTTAAAGGTTTCTGTAAAAAAGACTCTATATCTTTAAAACGGCTAAGCCGATTTTAACAAACTTGGGCTAGTTAAAAAGAGCTATTCTTAGGCTATAAATGTTATATTATTTAAAGTTTTGTTAGTTTCACATGTCGCCGCTAGAGGGCTTTTTTCCGAAATTCCGACAGGAATGGTTTATTTTCTTAAAAAAATTAAATGCATTGGTATGATTTTTTTTAAGAAAGTAGCTAAATAATGCTTAAACAAGCTCGCGAAAACCATATCCCGATATCTTGTTCCTTAACTAAAATTTAAGCCAAAGAAAATTTTATACGTCAATATTTCAAAAACTATAAAACCTACAAAAAATTTTGTAAAACATTAATTATGTATTTTTACAAAATCTTTAATTTAAGTTATATAATCTTTTGGTCTAAATGCAATATTTTACGAGTTATAATAAAACAATCGAATTCAGGGATATACCTTAAAAAATCCTGAAAATACGTTTATTGATTATAACTCGTAAAATATTGCATTAAGGCAAAAGATTATATAACCTAAAATTAAAGGCTTTGTAAAATACATAAATTATGTTATATAAAT
This sequence comes from Listronotus oregonensis, assembly GCA_019359885.1. NCBI lineage: Eukaryota > Metazoa > Arthropoda > Insecta > Coleoptera > Curculionidae > Listronotus > Listronotus oregonensis. The sequence goes on along the minus strand of JAHBCN010003481.1, from coordinate 59,702 downwards.
ATTCTAGTAGCTTTTATAGTTTTAAGATATTGACGAATAAAATTATCTTTGCTATTTTAGGTAAGAACAAGATATCGAATATTTTTCGCAAGCGTTTAAGCATTATTTAGCTACTTTTTTATGAAAAAAAAATTTACCAATGCATATAATTTTTTTGAGAAAATTACCTTTTTGTGGGTTTTAAAAAGCCCTCTAGCGGCGACATGTAAACTAAAAGAACAAATAACATAACATTTACTAACCAGAATACTCTTTTAATAGCCCAATTTGTTAAAAACCTTAGCCTTTCAAGATACAGGGTTTTTCGGAACCTTTAAATACTCCCCCCCTTATTTTTAAGTCGAAAAAACAAAAAGGTTCAAATTACCAACTTTAAAATAAGGTATTTTTTTGTTAGTTAATATAGCAAAATTCACAGAAATCATTTTGATTCAAGATTGCAGTTACCCCCTAGGGTTAGAACTTGAAAATAATTTCAGGTTTTTGCCACTTTTACAAAACATTTTCCCCAACACTGTGATAACAGTTTCTGAATCGCCACGTTCTTTCTATTCGACCCCGTAATATCTTGAGCAACAGCATTCTAAACATAAATTACTAAGATAAATTAATTAAAGTACCCAAAAGGCAAAATATAAAATATCATATTACCCATGCCTTCCTCTTACAAGTGCCTATAAATTAAAGATCTAACTGAACCGCTGTTGTGAGTCAGCTGAAAGGTTCATTATAATGTAAACAAATATAATCTGATTTATATGTCCTTTTAAAAAATAAGGAAAAACGCTTGCTGTGTATTTACTTTTTAGTTTTTAGTCTAAGCAGAATGGTGTGGAATACAGACACATAAAAAAACCACTTAAATATTATAAAATTCAAACCAAATCTTACTCATCTTAAGGTTTAAAATGTTATTTTATAACTTTTGACAATTAGAGGTAATTTTCACCCCTAAAAAAAACAGCCCCTATTGGCACGATATAGAATTTGAAGTAAAGGATTCCAAATTTTTATGCAAATAGATGCAGGACGAAAAAATTACAAGGTTTTGCCATTTTTTGAGCTTTATTTCCTGGACTGCAAATATATGTATGATTCCCAATCTTACCTGTGCAAAGGAGACGGATATGGAGCAGGATACGCTCCTCTTTCGTCTATCCCCACCCGTGGAGAATCCAAATCCTGACTAAACGAAGACCGTTCCGAGACGCTGCTTCCCGTACTGATCCTCCTCTGCCTCGGCACCGGCTGAGGACTGTCCAGACTGGGAGACGGATCGGGTACGGGTACTCGTTCCGATTTCGCAGTCGGTTCTTCGTCTTTCGAGTCCGGCTTCGGATTTTCCGATTTCTTCTGAGGAGGAAGAGCCTGAAATTCGATATATCGATAACAATTTGATGAAATGTATAGGAATTATTTTATAACTCACTTTGGGTGCGCCAAAGGCCTTGAACCAAGCGCTTAAATTCGGCGTTGGTCCTCCGGGAGCGGCATCTTCGGCAGGTTTCACCTCTTTCACCTCCTGAAATACAGCAAAGTTAAATATGCAGAATACCAAACCAAAGATCAGACTTACTTTCTCCACGTTGGCTCCTCCGCTGTCCGACTCCTTCTTGAGCTCTTCCTTGCTCTCTTCCGACTGGGTCTCCACCTGGGGTTCCTCGCTGACTTTCACCGCGTCCACCTTCTGCTCTTCCTCCTCGTCTTTCCGCGGAGGATCGTCGACGAACTTGTGCTTCCCGAAACTGTCCAGCACCGAGCCGAGACTGAGTTTCGGCGCGTTCGTGTCCGTCTTCATGATGAGCGAGTTTTTCGTGTCTTTTATTTTGGACAGCGGTCCCAGCGGAAAAATTTCATCGGGTTTCGACGCGTTCTGCACGCTCGAAATGAGGTTCCCTTTGCCTTTTCCTAGAAAACAAAAAAGTATAGTTCATTTAGCGGGATGCATCTCAATGTCTATGTACGACATCATACCTGGTTGCAACCGGTCGATGGTCCTCTGCACCTCCCTCCTCTTGTTGAAGAACTTGGAAGGGTCTCTGAACGGCTTCTTCTTTCCCTCTTTGACGGCGGCCGTCGCGGCGCCGTCTTTTTTCGCCATCCCGGTGGGAGGGGCGACGCCCGCGACGAGAGGGGCCGCGTTCTTTTCCACCTTTCTGGGTTCCGGTTTGGGCGTGCCCAGCAAATCGAAATCGTCCAGCGAGGGCTTTTTTCGAAATTCCGACAGGAATGGTTTCTTTTTCTTAAACAAAATTAAATGCATTGGTATGATTTTTTTTATAAAAAAGTAGCTAAATAATGCCTAAACAAGCTCACAAAAACCGTATCTCGATATCTTGTTCCTTACCTAAAATTTAGGCCAAAGAAAATTTTATACGTCAATATTTCAAAAACTATAAAACCTACAAAAAATTTTGTAAAACATTAATTATGTATTTTTACAAAATCTTTAATTTAAGTTATATAATCTTTTAGTCTAAATGCAATATTTTACGAGTTATAATAAAAAAATCGAATTCCAGGGATATACCTTAAAAAAATCCTGAAAATACGATTTATTGATTATAACTCGTAAAGTATTGCATTAAGGCGAAAAGATTATATAACCTAAATTAAAGGCTTTGTAAAAATACATAAATTATGTTATATAAATTTCTAGTAGCTTTTATAGTTTTTAAGATATTGACGAATAAAATTATCTTTGGCCTAAATTTTAGGTAAGGAACAAGATATCGAGATATTGTTTTCGCAAGCTTGTTTAAGCATTATTTAGCTACTTTTTTATGAAAAAAAAATCATACCAATGCATATAATTTTTTTGAGAAAATTAACCATTTCTGTCGGAATTTTGAAAAAAGCCCTCTAGCGGCGACATGTGAAACTAACAAAACTTTAAATAACATAACATTTATAGCCCAAGAATAGCTCTTTTTAACTAGCCCAAGTTTGTTAAAATCGGCTTAGCCGTTTCGAAGATACAGGGTGTTTTTACGGAAACCTTTAAATACCCCCCACCACTTTATTTTTAGAGATAAGCAAAAATTGTTAAACCAAAAAGATTCAAATTATCCTAGACTTTAAAAATTAGGTATTTTTTTGTTAGGTTAATATAGCAAAATTCACAGAAACATCACTTTTTTAGATTCAAGATTGCAGTTACGCCCCCTAGCGGCCATTTCAGAAACTTGAAAATAATTTCCAGCCATTTCTCTTGACCACTTTTACTAAAAATATTTTTCCCCCAACGCTGTGCGATAAACATTTTCTGAGATACAGCCGGCGTCCTTTTTTATTTGGACACCCGGTACAATGAGGACGAAAGTTCGAAACAATTTTGTTAATTGAAAATTGTCTAACTTGTTGAAAAATTATTATCAAGTTAAATTTTCAACGGAAATAAATTATTTGAAGTGTTCTGAATAGACCATGATTTTTTAATTTTTTTTATTTTATATCTAATACCCTAAAAAAATTATTTAATGTGACGTACTCGTTATTAACCGAGAGCGCGCAACCAAAAATATCGCGCGGGGGGCCATTTTCAGCGTTAAATTAATATTATAAATAAAAGAGATAGAACTTCGAGAGTTGGGACTTTTTTATCGAAAATTTCCTCCTTTTTAAGGATCTTTTTTGCAATTCCCGCTATCTCTTATGGTTTTTGAGTTATCATCAGAAATCAAATGTACTTTTTTTTTCGTTTTTTGTTAATAACGAGACGACGCATTTTTTTATGGGCAGAAAAAATCCTGAATCCTGAAAAAAAACGAGTATTTGAAGATTTCGACCTGATGGGCATTATAGTCCAGTAAAGCCCGTGGTTCATACAATGCTTTATGTTTTACCCAAAAAAGAGTTTTTCAATGACTAATTACATTATTTATTCGCAATATAAAAAATAAGTTGCACCTGTACCTGTATACGTAAGTAGATAATGACTGGTGTTAAGTTTGACTTTGATGTTTCTGTCAGTTAGTCAGTTGGCATTTTTTATTTAACGATTTGCTCAAAATGGAAGAAATTCCACAAAATATAAGAGAAAAGGCCATAAAAGCGACCGAAAATCTTTTGCCAGTTAAATCAAGGCAACAGTATGATCGGGAGTATGGCATATTTGGTATTTGGAAAGATGCGAACGCAATTCTTCAAATAACCGAAAACGTTTTAATGGCATATTTCCAGGAACTGGTAAGTTATTGATTTTATTTTAATACATATGTTTAACAAACTTTATTATTTTTAGTCGGAAAAATACAGTCCGAACTCTCTCTGGACCAAGTATTCCACCCTAAGGTCTACGTTGATGGTCTATGAAAATATAGACATTTCGCAATACCATCGTCTCATATCTTTTTTAAAAGTTAAGTCGAAAGGATACGTCCGAAGAAGTCTAAAGTTTTGGAAGGAGAACAAATATTAAAATTTATTAAGAAGGCTCCTGATGATATCTACTTGGTACACAAAGTCATATTGGTAATGGGTGTTTTTGGAGGTTTAAGACGAGATGAGTTGGTCAAAATGACCATTGATGACATTGAAGATAGAGGAACAGTCTTGGTTATAAAGGTACCAGAAACTAAAACTTCAACTTCAAAAAGTTTTACTATCATTGAAGAAGATTTAGGCGCTTTAAATTTAATAAAAAAGTACACAACATTAAGACCAGCTGGAATAAAGGAGCGAAGATTCTTTCTTACCTATAGAAAGGGTCGATGTACAGTACAACCCATTGGAAAAATACCATAGGAAGCGTCCCAACATTGATCGCAAAATTTTTAAAACTGGATAATGCAGAAGCTTACACCGGCCACTGTTTGCGTCGCACATCGTCAACTTTACTTGTTGAGGCAGGTGCTTCGTTTGAAACGCTAAAACAACATGGGAAATGGAAAAGCTCTTCAGTAACTGAAGGATATATAGAAGAAAGTATTTCATCCAAAAACAAAGTAGCCAAAATGATTGCCAATTCAGTTAATTCCGAGGTTAATTCCGTATCGACTATTGAAAATTCTTTAATGGACTGTTCTTCTATACAAAATAGCGTTAGTCTACCACCGCTGCTACCATCACAAAAAACACCGACCATTCTATAGTGGGATCAGCTACATTTTCCGGGACATTTCAAAATTGTAATTTTTATTTTGGAAATAAAGTTTAATTTTTAGTATTGTTTAAAGAAAAAATTATTTTTTGTATAAACTTGATCTTTATTGTGAGAGAAATAAAATTGGATAGGCAATAAAATTTCCATATTAGCGCATTAGGGCATTTTTTGGGGGCATATCATAACCCTTATTCCCGTTTTTTCTAAAAAGGGTATTATAGATCAATAATAGATAGGTAAAACATAAAATTATTTATGTAATAAAATTATTTACAATAGTAAAGGTGCTTCTCTTTCGATAATATTTTTAATATCTCAACACTTGTTGTACACGAAAGAAGATGTTAATCGCATTTTTCAAACATCTTGTACGTTCGGGTGTCGGGAATATTAAACACACGAAGATGAGTCATACTTTTCAAGATCTTTTAAACTTGATTTTCTTTGATCTTCTTTCCGATCACGTAACGCAGCTATCTCCAACAGTGTTGTCACGTTGTAACCATCTAGGCTAAGTTCCAGCCTGACTCGCGTAGTGTGTATATTACACCAAATTTTTAGCGTGTTCCTCCTTCCCTTATCATAAATTTTTTATCGTTTCACATAAAAGTATGAGATTATGAAAATCGTCCATTTTGCTATTAACTGACAGACTGGCTCATTAGGTCTGTTTATTATTAAAAAATAGTGTACACTATTTTACTCTTGAAATTTCAAATTTTCAAATTTTTACCTAACATTTTTAATCAACAATACATTGATGATGACACTTTACTCATAACACGTGGTTCGTAGAGAATTTAAAAACCTACAAAATGGTTTTTGAAAAATCCCGATCAGACCATTTTTTACCGAGAAAAGCCGGAAAAACGCTTAAAACAGACCTTTTTTCAAAAATTCGTGTATCTCTGTTAATTTCCAATATTAAGTTCTAAATTTTCGGGAAATGGGAAAAGAATGGTGTCCAATGGAGTACCTCAGGGCAGTCTACTTGGGCCATTGTTGTTTTTAATCCTCATTAACGATATTGCGTCGAGTGGTTTTGATGGTCATTATATTTAGCTTTTTGCGGATGATACAGCAGTCGTTTGTGCCGCAAATTCATTTGAAAATCTATCTAGAAATGCCTGCAGTGCTGTTTCTTTAGTTAAGAATATAGATACCAATGTCTTAGTGTTAAATGAAAGTAAAACTGAATTGATCGGTTTTAGTTTGCGAGATTTAAATAAAAGTCTTTTGGTCAGATTAAATAGTCAAACTATTGAACAGAGAAACGTTGCAAAATTCCTAGGGGTGTTTATCGCTTCCAGGCTATCTTGGAACCATCAGATTGACTATATCTGCCGAAAGATGAAAATTGTGGCATTAATAGTTTTTAATCAATCGCACTATAAATTAGGCCCTTATCTTGCAAGTGCCGAGAATATTAGGCAAATGGTCCGATTTAAATTTTGAAAACGGCTTTTTAAAGTTGATATTAAAAGCTACAAATTGTATATGTCACATTTTCATATAGTCTGGAGAACATTTTCAAAAATGCTTGTGAACCTAGCGCGTCGAGCGAAAATTCGCGATACGCAGCCCGTCCCTCACTTCTCCGTCGCTGCTGGGTGCCCTCTCCACGGTCGACTCAGTACGTCCAAGGAAGTTTAAAGGTGTATGGAAGCCCAATACTGTAGAACAAAATTGTCCAGGCGTGCAGGGCAGCGGGAATCGGGGGGTTGGCCCCGCGGAGTTTGCGCAATGAATAGTAGGTCAGAGCCATAATTCTTTGTTACTATCTATAAAGTTGACATCATCAAATGTCAAATTCAAGCATTCACTGTTTTTTTTTTTTTGCACAAAATTGTTGGTTATTAAACGATACCCCATAGAATATTTAAAATTATTGTGTAATATTGGATTTTATATCACCTGATATAATATGGAAAGAAGCCTTCTATTTAAATGGTCGATATTTTTGTGAGTTTTGTATTTTTACCAAAAGTCTTTGTAAATAAATAAAAACAAGATTTTTTAAAATAAATTTCAAACATTGTATGATAGTTTCATGTACTTATCACCAATTTTGTGATAAAAGAAGGGCAAGATAGTGTAAATGAGTTTAATCTAATCCTAAGATTCTGGTTGTACATTAAAAAGTGAAAATTTTATAACTGCTTTAAGGCATATACTTTTCACTAATAACAAACATTTATGAGACAGAATAACAGTGGTTAAAAATGTTTAGTAACCTTTGATACCTAGGTATCCATTGTAACAGTATCCGTTAAATATTATGTGTCTACAGTATGTCGAGCTTAAAAAGTTGATAATGTAAGTTTAAGAAACCAAAAATCTAATTTCTTTTAAACAAATACAGAAAAAGCAAAAAGAAACTTTAACATAAAATTGTACTTTCTTTCATTCAATTAGAGGGACCTGTATATATTAAAATTTGCCTGGTCTGCCCACAAATTAATAATTTTGATCCTTTAAAAGAATGTACTAAATTATTAAATGAAATAAAAGTACCTAAATGTAAACCTTATTTCTTTTTAATAATCCACAGAAATACACAAACATTGTGGAAATCATCTAAAAGATAGTTAAGATTGCCTTACTTTTCTCACTGCTATTTCCTTTGAAATTTTCTTTATTTTATTATTCATAATTGATATATTATTATTTTTTCGGTTACCTAACGTTACGTCTCATAAAAGCACCTAATTTAAATATAAGAAATACTTACCTAAAGTAAAAAATGCCGGGTATGTTATCCTTGGATTTGCAACCACAAAATATAGGTACTCACACAAAGCAAAACAATCGGCGCAAAGGGCACAACGAAAATGACGAATGATGAGACGACGACGGTTGACGATACAGCGCGGATATAGTTTCATACGCGACGCGCGCGCCCTTGCACCAAAAACCTTAGACAACCTAAGACCATTACGGCTCTCATAAAAGTATAATGTGTTGCCTAACTACACACTGATTTATCAGTGTGTAAGTAGGGACACATTAAATTATTTCGTGGAATTTTGTTATTGCGCAGAATCGGCGGGGCCAACTCTGACAGTTATTTTCATACTGGGCTGGACATTTTTTGATCGAATGGCCATAGCATTGGGCTTCCATACACCTTTAAACTTCCTTGAATACGTCTCGGTCGCGAATTTTAACAATGTTTCATAAACTTATATGAAAATGTGACATATACAATTTGTAGCTTTTAATCCCAACTTCAAAAATAGTCCAATCAAACGGTAGTTTGAAGTGGAAAGTTTTGGTGTAATTGTTTTGATTAGTTTATCCTATGTTTTTTGGGGTGCTGAACACGAATCTGAAATTGTCCAATAAAAATTTGCTCGGCATATAAAAGAAATCATCAATAAACCAATAAAAATCATGTTTTTATAAGTCGTTTTCAGCTTATAACTTGCAAAGCAAGCTATTTATGCAAAAAGTGTTTATGTAGTAAAATAAAGAGGGGAAAATTTTCTATAATTTGTGTTTTTTAACATTTTTTGTACGTACAGCACTTCAAAATGAGGCCAAAATTAAATCTCGCCATTTAGGCTTCGTGCTAAAATCTTTGACGCCTGATTTATGATCTTAATTATATAGTATCATTCCTCTTGTAGTCACCATTTTTAGGTATAAAAACTAATGATTCGGATTCGTGATCCGATAAATAGGAATCGATTCCCTGTATTCGATTCCTTGAAAAAAGAATCGTGATAAGTATTGATAATTCGATTCTTTACGAGTATCCGGATCCGTTAGTCGATTCCTGTTTTGAAAGATCTGTCTCAGCTCTGCCGAATACCTTGTATATTTTAAAAGTTAGAGAACACAGGCTGTTGTACTTTGTTGAAATCCTTTTATTTAATTAACTTTGGCAACAGAGTATTCGGTGTAGCGTACGCACGGATATTCTGGTTACTCACTAAGTAACTATTTACTATTTTCCTTCCTTTTTCTAACAATGTGCTTTTTGGACCGTCTATCTGTCGAAGAAAAAGAAACCAGTCGTACTCATTACGCCCTTTTAAATAGTAAATATTGGCTATGGCTGATTTAATAGGTTTGAAAGGCTGCCTGTGGTTTATTGAATAGAAAATAGACCTAGAAAGTGCAAAAAATATCCATCCTGTAACAACACTTCACTCAGTATACCAACTAATCGATATATACCCGATAAATAACCATTCAAAAATTTTAATTTATCTCCACTGGAAATTCAAACCCTTTAAAATTCTCCATAGTTTTACCCCACTTATTTCTGGCACTTCCAGATGATTTCCGACAGCTCAAAAAATTTTATCCACCGTCGGTTTTTTTTTTCATAAAATAACCATGTATAGTCTGTCTCAAAGTATACCGTGTTAGTTCTGGCCTTTATTTATGGATTATACCTTCCGACAGCAATAAAACTGCGGATCGGTAGGTATTAAAGGACAGAACATTAGGGACGGACTTTAATAATATAAAGAGTTATAATTTATTGTTTATTAAGGTAGGTATAATCTTAAAATTACATTAAGAAATTAAATATATGCAAAGTTTTAGTAAATTTATAACTACAATATCTATACTTTAAATCTAAATATCTAAATCTAATTCTGGTTTACTATCAGAGTCCTCATTGAGATTAAATACAACGGGATTTATGTTGTTTTGTATAGAAATGTAAAAGTCCTCAATTTTTTTAATGTGCTGTACTGAATTTTTCCAGCTCCGAACTGGTATGTTAGTAATTACATTTTTTATCAAATTTACAACACTGGGACTTAAAGTAGGTGTAACATTTTCTGCTCTGATCTTTGATTTTACTTGGTTCCACAAATGCTCTATGGGGTTAAACATACAGTGATACAGAGGAAACCGTAAGACAGCATGCCCAGTCTGTTCAGCCAAATTATCACATTACATATTGTTTTTTAATTGCATATGAATTTAGGACTTCCAAAAGTTGCGTTTTTTTCTAACTGAATTCAAAATAAATATCATTTTCTAACAAATATTCCTGGATTTCAGTTTTTGTACTTGATGAAGCTGGTACTTTGTGTAGCAGATGGCTGTGGTAGCTTGCGTTATCCATAACAATAACACTGTTGTTTGAAAATTTTTTAAAGTAATTTTGAAACCAGTTTTCAAAAAGTTCTGCACTTGTATCCTCATGATAATCCAAGCTAGAATCCTTAATATTCTTTGCAGACAACAGCAAGCAGTTTGGGACAAATCCGTCTTCTGAACCAGCGTGTATTATGGTAATGCGTTTTCCTTTATTTGAAGGTGCTTTCGTCTGACAGTTTGACTGGAATCAACCCATCCTTTGGATACTGTGTCGTGTGTATCGAACCATGTTTCATCAAGGTAAATTATGGATCTGTTTTCTAACCTATATCTTTTAATTTCTTGAAGGTAATTAAATCTCCAAGTGCGTAATCTGTGCGATTCCATTACACTTGTCTTTTGTCTATTTTGCGGTATTTAAATCCCATTTTACAAACAACTCTATGGAGGGTGGCACGGCTAATATTTATATTGGTTTCGTCTTCGTCTAGCTTCTTTTTCAGTTTATCCAAGGTAGGAACAACTCCGCTTTCATAAAGACAATATATTTTCCTTCTTATTAGGTCCTGATCACTATTGTTTATACGGTGAGATTGAAAATCACTACGTTGTTTTCATTTGTTGAATTCTTCACTAATAGTAATATCCCGTATCGATGACATTGAAGTTTTTGTAAGTAGACAGGTTTCTTAAGCTTCTTATTTAATTAGTCCTCTACTGATTAAAGTTTCATACACATTTTTCACAACCTGTTTTGCATCTAATGACAAATGATTTCGACGCGACATAGTTATATTCTCGTAAAACAACTTTTTCGAAACGCACAGTAAAAACGGTTATTCAACACTGCCACTAAAATATTAGCCAAAATATTTATATACTTAATGGTCAATACTCAAGAAATACCTGGCCCACCCCTGCTATTATGAAATAATGGGTTTACCCAATAACAATAGGTAATAAAATCGTTAAATCTTTATTGGGGCATTGTCCGTCAAAAACAATAGCGATATACTTTGAGACAGACTATTACAAAAGCCGAGTCGAGCTTGGGTCTTAGAACGACAGACAAACAAACCTACACATAGGTCAATAATTTTTCTATAATAAAATTTTATTATCTACAACATATTATTTTTCAGTAGTAGCAAAGGGCAAATGAATGAATAGCGAGAAAGCAATCGAGAGCATCTTCTTGTTTTCTCCCTTTTCCCTTTAGTTGGCCCATGACCTTTCCACAGCAGGACCCCTGGAATTCGGAGAATTGGCTCAAAGCAGTGGCGGATGTTATAAAAATAATAACGTCTCAAATTGTAAAATAATCAGTAATTACATTAAATAAAATTAGGATTTTTGATTTTTTATAAAAAACCATTGTCTTATTCATCGTCACCATTTTACCATAAAGGTTTTTTCTCTAGCCCACCCACAAGATGTAGTGACCTGCCTTCCATTTGTAGCTACTGCCACCACTTCTCCACTTGTAGTTCTCAACGTACCAACACAAACTGTATCATGCATCCCTTTAAAGGTCATTTGAAAAAGCACCGAACTTTCCACTTTGTCAGTTGCTTTATTCCTAGAATATCTATAATGTGGAACTTACTGGATGCTTCTCTTTCTCCTTCAAATCTTTAAAAATTTCAAAATTATTGATATTAACTTTAGAACTAGAAACCGAGGTAGATATCTACACCAGGTAAATTTTAATAAGTAAAATCGTATCTACATCTATGTCGCGTCGAAATCATTTGTCATTAGATGCAAAACAGGTTGTGAAAAATGTGTATGAAACTTTAATCAGTAGAGGTCTAATTAAACAAGAAGCTTTAAAAGAAACCTGTCTACTTACAAAAACTCCAATATCATCGATAAGGGATATTATTATTAGTGAAGAATTGAACAAAAGAAAAAACGTAGTGATTTTCAATCTCACCGTATAAACAATAGTGATCAGGACCTAATAAGAAGAAAATATATTGTCTTTATGAAAGCGGAGTTATTCCTACCTTGGATAAACTGAAAAAGAAGCTAGACGAAGACGAAACCAATATAAATATTAGCCGTGCCACCCTCCATAGAGTTGTTTGTAAAATGGGATTTAAATACCGCAAAATAGACAAAAGACAAGTAGTAATGGAATCGCACAGATACGCACTTGGAGATTTAATTACCTTCAAGAAATTAAAAGATATAGGTTAGAAAACAGATCCATAATTTACCTTGATGAAACATGGTTCGATACACACAACACAGTATCCAAAGAATGGGTTGATTCCAGTCAAAATTGTCAGCCGAAAGCACCTTCAAATAAAGGAAAACGCATTACCAAAATTCACGCTGGTTCAGAAGACGGATTTGCCCCAAACTGCTTGTCTGCAAAGAATATTAAGGATTCTAGCTTGGATTATCATGAGGATACAAGTGCAGAACTTTTTGAAAACTGATTTCAAAATTATTGTTAGAAAATGATATTTATTTTGAATTCAGTTAAAAAAAAACGCCTCTTTTGGAAGTCCTAAATTCATATTCAATTAAATACAATATGTATGTGATAATTTGGCTGAACAGGCTGGGCATACTGTCTTACTGCTTCCTCCGTATCACTGTATGTTTAACCCCATAGAGCATTTGTTGAACCAAGTAAAACCAAAGATCAGAGCACAAAATGTTACACCTATTTTAAGTCCCAGTGTTATAAATTTGATAAAAAATGTAATTACTAACATACCAGTTGAGAGCTGGAAAAATTCAGTACACCACATTATAAAAATTAAGGACTCTTACATTTCTATACAAAACAACATAAATCCTATTGTAATTAATCTTAATGATGACTTTGATAGTAAAACAAAATTAGATTTAGATATTTAAAATAAAAATACGATTATGTATAGATAATATAGTTATAAATTTATTAAAACTTTGCATATATTTAATTTCTTAATGTAATTTTAACATTATACTTACCTAAATTAACAATAAATTATAAATATTTATATTATTAGAGTCCGTCCCTAATGTTCTGTCCTTTAATACCTACTGATGCGCAGTTTTATTGTTGTCGGCAGGTATAATCCATAAATGAAGACAAGAACTAACACGGTATACTTTGAGACAAACTATAACTGTACTTTTGAAAATTTTTTATATCTGTTAATTTTTTTTTTTTCATATTTTCTATGAGAGAAACGGAAATACATTCTTTATGTTTTACCTATCTATTATTGATCTATAATACCTTAGAAACGGAATATGTTATGATAGCAATAATACCTGCTATCACACCTAGGGCATTATAAGCGGGCATTATGATAATGCCCGCTTATAATGCCCTAATGCGCTAATATGGAAATTTTATTGCTTATCCAATTTTATTTCTCTCACAATAAAGATCAAGTTTATACAAAAATATTTTTTTCTTTAAACAATACTAAAAATTAAACTTTATTTCCAAAATAAAAATTACAATTTTGAAATGTCCCGGAAAATGTAGCTGATCCCACTATAAAATGGTCGGTGTTTTTTGTGATGGTAGCAGCGGTGGTAGCACTAACGCTATTTTGTATAGAAGAACAGTCCATTAAAGAATTTTCAATAGTCGATACGGAATTAACCTCGGAATTAACTGAATTGGCAATCATTTTGGCTACTTTGTTTTTGGATGAAATACTTTCTTCTAAATATCCTTCAGCTACTGAAGAGCTTTTCCATTTCCCATGTTGTTTTAGCGTTTCAAACGAAGCACCTGCCTCAACAAGTAAAGTTGACGATGTGCGACGCAAACAGTGGCCGGTGTAAGCTTCTGCATTATCCAGTTTTAAAAATTTTGCGATCAATGTTGGGACGCTTCCTATGGTATTTTTTCCAATGGGTTGTACTGTACATCGACCCTTTCTATAGGTAAGAAAGAATCTTCGCTCCTTTATTCCAGCTGGTCTTAATGTTGTGTACTTTTTTATTAAATTTAAAGCGCCTAAATCTTCTTCAATGATAGTAAAACTTTTTGAAGTTGAAATTTTAGTTTCTGGTACCTTTATAACCAAGACTGTTCCTCTATCTTCAATGTCATCAATGGTCATTTTGACCAACTCATCTCGTCTTAAACCTCCAAAAACACCCATTACCAATATGACTTTGTGTACCAAGTAGATATCATCAGGAGCCTTCTTAATAAATTTTAATATTTGTTCTCCTTCCAAAACTTTAGACTTCTTCGGGACGTATCCTTTCGACTTAACTTTTAAAAAAGATATGAGACGATGGTATTGCGAAATGTCTATATTTTCATAGACCATCAACGTAGACCTTAGGGTGGAATACTTGGTCCAGAGAGAGTTCGGACTGTATTTTTCCGACTAAAAATAATAAAGTTTGTTAAACATATGTATTAAAATAAAATCAATAACTTACCAGTTCCTGGAAATATGCCATTAAAACGTTTTCGGTTATTTGAAGAATTGCGTTCGCATCTTTCCAAATACCAAATATGCCATACTCCCGATCATACTGTTGCCTTGATTTAACTGGCAAAAGATTTTCGGTCGCTTTTATGGCCTTTTCTCTTATATTTTGTGGAATTTCTTCCATTTTGAGCAAATCGTTAAATAAAAAATGCCAACTGACTAACTGACAGAAACATCAAAGTCAAACTTAACACCAGTCATTATCTACTTACGTATACAGGTACAGGTGCAACTTATTTTTTATATTGCGAATAAATAATGTAATTAGTCATTGAAAAACTCTTTTTTGGGTAAAACATAAAGCATTGTACGCACCACGGGCTTTACTGGACTATAATGCCCATCAGGTCGAAATCTAGCCCTCGGGCCAGAGGCCCTCGCGCTATTTCGACCTTCAGGGCATTATAGTCCCAGTAACGCCCTTGATACATAAATAGCTATAAAAACCAATATTTTATCGATATTTATTAAATTTTTCCATTGATTGGATTCTCAATTTGTGTGAATTTTCAAAGTCCAAATTAAATAGACCTTTTTAGCAAAACATCATGATGGTATATTTTTTCTTAAAGCCTTATGTGTCCTCTTTGAAGTCCTGTTGGAAATTTGAAAATCGGTTGTTTAGAAAAATAGTTATAAATTTTTTTGTTTGTTAAATGACCGTTTGATTATTTTTCAGTACTATTCAAATCAATTTTTAACCAACTTAATCTTGATAAAACTGAATATAATATTCACCATTCTCTTGAGCATAAAAAAACGAAAAAAATCGAGTACTCATAAGTCAGATTACTGCTTTCAGAACGATTTTAAAAGCAAAAATCCCTGGAGGTAAATATTAACCCCGGTTTCTAGTTAACAGAAAAAAATGGGTGTGGAGTTCTGGGGTCAATAAACCACCTACCGAAAAATGAAAATTGTCACATTAATAGTTTGTATTTTATTGCACTATAAACAAATTAGACCCTTATCTTGCAAGTGCCGTGAATATTAGGCAAATGGTCCAATTTGAATTTTTAAAAAGGCTTTTTAAAGTTGAGATTAAAAGCTACAAATTGTATATTTTACATTTTCATATAAGTTTGGAGAACATTATTAAAAATGCTCGTGAACCTAGCGCGTCGAGCTGGGTGCCCCCAAGGAAGTTTAAAGGTGTATGGAAGCCCAATACTGTAGAACAAAATTGTCCAGGCGTGCAGGGCAGCGGGAATAGGGGGGTTGGCCCCGCGGAATTTGCGCAATGAATAGTAGGTCCGGGCCGGATTTCCATAATTCTTTGTTACTATCTATAAAATTGACATCATCAAATGTCAAATTCCAACATTCACTGTTTTTTTTTTATTTTTTGCACAAAATTGGTGGTTATTAATAGAATATTTAAAATTATTGTGTAATATTAGATTTTATATCATCTGATATAATATGGAAAGAATAGATGGCGCCACTTTACTGCCTTCTATTTAAATGGTCGATATTTTTGGAAGTTTTGTATTTTTACCAAAAATCTTTGTAAATAAATTAAAACACGATTTTTTAAAATAAATTTCAAACATTGTATGATAGTACTTATCACCAATTTTGTGATAAAAGAAGGGCAAGATAGTGTAAATGAGTTTAATCTTATCCTAAGATTCTGGTTGTACATTAAAAAGTGAAAATTTTTATAACTGCTTTTTAGGCATATACTTTTCACTAATAACAAACATTCATGAGACAGAATAACAGTGGTTAAAAATGTTTAGTAACCTTTGGTACCTGAGTATCCATTGTAACAGTATCCGTTAAATACTATGTGTGTACAGTATGTCGAGCTTAAAAAGTTGATAATGCAAGATTAAGAAACCAAAAATCTAATTTATTTTTAAACAAATGGTATTGTCTCGAAAGTTGCCTCCTCTCCGATTTTGATCAAATTTGGTATACAGGGGTTTTTTGGGGCGCTGATTACTAATCTGAAAAAATATCTTTTCGGCAACGTTTCGTTTCCGAGATCTTCATCATCAAAGTTGAAAATTAAACTAATCCCATTTTCACTATATTCTCCCTTCTTTTTGTACACAATTCTTGATTTTTACACTAAAGTGGCACACGATATTTTATAAACACCTTTTAAAACCTTGTATTTTTATTTATTTTACTTACTCTTTTTCCATTAAATTGCGAACTTTTAAGTTCAAAGGCAGCAGCCATATTTGCTTAAAAAATAAAAGTGTAAAAAAGGTGTAAAATAAATATAAAAAAAGTTTTTAAAAGGTGTTTGTGAAATATTGTGTGCCAATTTAGTGTAAAAATCAAGAATTTTGTGAAAAAAGGAGGAATAGTGTAAATAAGGTTAGTTTGATTTTCAATTTTGATGATGAATATCTCGAAAACAAAACATTGCCGATTTTTTTTTAGATTTGTAATCAGCTCCCCAAAAAACCGTACCAAAATTGTACTTCCTTTCATTCAATTAGAGGGACCTGTATATATTAAAATTTACCTGGTCTGCCCAGTAATCAATAATTTTGATCCTTTAAAAGAGTGTACTAAATTATTAAATGAAATAAAAGTACCTTATAAAAACTTTTTTTTTAATAATCCACAGAAATACACAAACATTGTGGAAATCATCTAAAAGATAGTTAAGATTGCCTTACTTTTCTCACTAATATTTCCTATGCAATTTTCATTTTCTATTATTCATAACTGATATATTATTATTTATTCGGTTACCTAACGTTACGTCTTATAAGAAGCACCTAATTAAAATATAAAAAATACTTACCTAAAGTTAAAAAGACGGGTATGGTACCCTTGGATTTGCAAGACAAAACCATACAACCTCTAGTCATTTTGTTACGATATTATAAGTAACAAACAGTAAACACTAAATTATAGTCACAATTTAATAAACACTAATCACTAAAATAAGGTTTTGATCAATCCAAAAAACGGTACTCCGGCTCTCATAAAATTATAATTGTTGGCTAACTTCACACTGATTTATCAGTGTGTAAGTAGGCAACACATTAAATTATTTCGTGGAATTTTGTTATTGCGCAGAATCGGCGGGGCCAACTCTGACAGTTATTTTCATACTGGGCTGGACATTTTTTGATCGAATGGGCCATAGCATTGGGCTTCCATACATCTTTAAACTTCCTTGGGTGCCTCTGTACGGTCGACTCTGATTTTCGCTCAACGCGCTAGGTTCACAAGCATTTTTAACAATATTCTCCAAACTTATATGAAAATGTAAGATATACAATTTGTAGCCTTTAATCCCAACTTTAAAAAGCTGTTTTAAAAATTCAAATCGGACCATTTGCCTAATATTCACGGCACTTGCAAGATAAGGCCTAATTTGTTTATAGTGCGATTGAATAAAAACTATTAATGCGACAATTTTCATCTTTCGGCAGCTCAAAGTATCTGTTATTGACTATCATTTCCCAAAAAATGAGCCCTTAATATTGAAAATTAACGGAGATAGGAATTTTTGAAAAAAGATCTGTTTTAAGCGTTTTTCCGGCTTTTCTCGGTGAAAAATGGTCGGATTGGGGTTTTTCAAAAACCATTTTGTAGGTTTTCGAATTCTCTACAAACGGTCTCTTATGGGTAAAGTGATTTAGCCAGTACTTTTTGTTATATTAAAAAAAAAACGAAAAAAAGGCCCTTGTTTAACAATTATTTTTTAAAAAATTACCTGAAAAAAAATTGGTTGGATTTTTGATTTTAATAATCTACAGGTTATTCTGGAAGTCATGGTGTAGTCATATATCTATTAACAATAATTACAAAAATAACCTTTCTTTGCTATAATAATTGGACTATCATGTGCCGGGAAATTTCCACTTATTAATTTTACGTCTACATGCTCATGTGGATAAAAAAATTTCAGAAAATTTGCTGGTTACCGTAGTAACAATGTCGAAATAAAATGTCTGATTGGTTGCGAAAATGACTGGTATAAAATTTTCATTATGTTTCTTGTCTGCGTAAAACGGTTTTTAGACAATAATTTTTAAAGATTGATAAGTGTGAATTAACTGTTTTATCTAAAGATCATTCCAATATACTATCAAATTTTTTAAGTGTTGTTCCTAATCTGTCAGTAATTCCCATTTCAAATTTTAATTTATTAGGAAGTGCTTTTTCGTCAAATGAAATTGAATACTCAATTAATAAAAAGACAGAATTTTTAAAATCTCTTAGTACCAAATTAAAATTTATAGACTCACATATTTCCTATTATTTACTAAAATATTCCTTTGCCATACCTCGAATGTCTTATTTGTTAAGATGTTCACCGTTTTGGGAAATCTCCAGAATTACTTTGTAATTTTGATAATGTATTACAAAGTTTAGTTCAAGACATAACAAATTGTGATATTAAATTAAATTCTTGGTTACAAAGCACTCTTCCAGTAAAATTTGGAGGTCTTGGAATAAGAGATACATCCACCCTGTCTATTTCTGCCTTTTTAGGTTCAATCAATGACGTGTCAGGTTTACTTTCCAAAATTTTACCTCCTATATCCTTGCGACAGTAGATAATGATTTTAGCAATTGTTTTGTAAGATGGTTATCTGTTTGCAATCTTCAAAATCAACCACAAGAATTACCAAAAAAACAGAAAGATTTTGACTTTTAATTTGCCAAGCTCGTCACAAATATATTACAAACATGTGCCAGACAAGTGAAGATAAGGCACGTCTACTTGCTCTTCAGGCCCCTGAAAGTAATGCTTGGATTAACGCACTTCCATCTTCGTCCTTGGGAAATTTGTTAGATAACAAAACATTCCATATTTCCATCGCTCTCAGACTTGGTCTGCCTGTGTGTGGAGAGCACATCTGCGTTTGCGGCGAAAATGCTGATATTTATGGCCTACATGGGTTAAGCTGCAAAAAAGCGCAGGGCGTTCTTCTAGACACAGTCAGATAAATGACATTATCAAAAGAGCTCTGATTTTAGCTGAAAATCCTTCTGTGTTAGAGCCTCTTGGAGTTTGCAGAAGCGATGGAAAACGGGTAGATGGAATGACCTTAATTCCCTGGAAATATGGAAAACAATTACTTTGGGACGTTACTTGCAGCCATACACTTGCAAAATCCTATCTGGACAAAACTTCTAATTTTGTAGGTGCGGCTGCTCGTATTGCCGAGAATAAAAAACATCTAAAATATAAAGAGCTTGAAGAACGCTTTATCTTCATTCCTTTTGCTGTTGAAACTTTTGGTCCTTTGGGTGATGAGGCTAAGGGTTTTATTAATGAAATTTGCAAAAAAATACAATGCAAAAAATCTCGAAGTTTCATTATCCAAAGAATTGGTTTAGCTGTGCAACAGGGAAAAGCAGCATCGGTACTAGGAACAATCCAGGAAGACCTAGGACTTGATGAATTTTTAATTTTTAAATATAGATTAGTTATTTTTAAAATTTTTTAAATAAAAAAGATTATTTGCCTTTAAAAAAATTTTTTTAATGGATAAGAAAAACAATGAGATTTTCGCTACGCCAATGATATATTTCAAGAGCAGGATCTATCTGCAGGAACGCTACGAGATGGGGTGATTTTCCGCAATCGATATACTGCACAGCGCAATTGAGTGGGATGAAAAGCGTATTACGTAATTTCGTCATACGGGGAATTTTTTTTATCCGAATTTTAAAAAAAAAAAAGGATAGAATTTTAATGTCGAATTGTCTCTTTTTAACGTCACAATTAAAACGAAAAAAAAAACTGTTTGTATTATGCAAAAAAAATAATTTTTGATTGTTTTTTTGAAACATAGTAAAACAATTTCCAATGATTAAAGTTTTTTTTTGTTTTTATAGGTTTTTAAAAATATATATAATAATTTACAGGGTGTTCGGCACATGAGTAGACATACAAAAATCTGGAGATAGGTGGGACCGTCCGCTATGCGGTCCACCCAGTTTTTTTTCCCGGGGGCCCTAAAATTTTTTTTTTTTTTAATTTAATTTTTTTTTTTCCCAAAATTTCCAAAATTTTCGAATTCGAAAATAATGAATATGACAAAATTTTTATTTTATTTTAAGCTATGCTATGCAAAGTTATTTAATTATTTTTTACCTTTTTTAGTTTTGAGGGCCCGTATTTTTCTTTGAAGCTGTTAGAGCCCCAATAGGCTATTTGCCACCATTGAAAATAAGTTTTAAATTGTGGTCTCCAATCAGATAAGGGTTTTAAAAAAGCATATTTTTTAAAAATAAAGAAAATGCATATTTACGCAAAATATACGTATTAAAATTCAAATTTTTTTTAAATTAATTCAGCGACTGAAACGCCTGGTATTGGTTCTTTGGGACGTCACTTGCAAGTAAATAAATGTCAAAGCTTTGTGTTGGGTGTTTTCAGGTGTTATTTTGATATTTTTAATTCTAAATAACTGTTTCTTGACCATTTTCATAAAAAAGTATTTCAAGTAACATAATTTTCCGTTTCGTACCTCAAAATGGACATACATTTTGTGCAAGCCGATAAGAGAAACCTACCTGAGATAGACGCATTTATGATTGTGCGTTTCTTTAAAAAAAAAGCTGACTACTATGTGCAAAACTCAAAATTAAAAAAAACTGTGCAGGTACCTCTAAAAATTATTTATTTACATGTTCATCATTCAGTATTTCTCAATATCTTATTGTAGGTTATGTTTATGTAGTGTAGAAATATAAGGGTACCATCTCTTTGGGAGACGAATTGAAAAAAAGTCCAGCTGTAAGGTCAACATTTTAACATTTTTTCGCCTTTTTTAATTTGTTGGAACAGATATAAACGATTTTTCATGTTTTTAGAAAGATTGATACATTGTGGCACTACACACCATTAATATACCATTTTAGCCAATAATTTGAGAAATTATTAACAAAAAATTTACGGCAGTTGCACTCGTTGTTAACTTGTTTTCTTGCATATGACCCCCGAAACATATGTCGACGTCATTACGCCAGTCAAATATTATTAAATTTGTATGATTTTAGTATTAGTCAAGAAAAAATAACTGCTTACTTATAAAACTTGCCGATATCTACTTTTTTCTTGATCTTAAAACCCTTTTTCAGCATGGAGTATTTCGACCTAAAGTATTTGGACAAAATTTCCCTTTGCTTAATTTGAGAAAATAGGCTAAAATACCCCTTTTTTTAAAGTTCTAACCCCTTTTTTCTTCACACCATGTTTCAAATGAATTATACTGTTTCTCATTTTCTTTATTTTGCCGGCGGGAGCTCAAGTTGGCCAAACTTGCGGCTTTTAAAACATTCGGGCAATTCTTTTCCATTCTTAGAAACTTATTTTAAACTTTTTCCAAATTTTCTGATGTTTCCCGTGACATTAGAAAATGTTTGTTTGGTTGCTGCAGCAACAAGAAAATTTTTTTGTTTTTTTATTGTTTAGCATGGTGTCTATGAAAAAATATTAAAATGATAATAAAGAAAATTGATATGGGATATTTACTAAGCGCCAAATGTATCTAAAATTCAATAAAGCACAATAAAAGAATATGTAGGACCCTTTTCTTTTAATATTATTTCATCCAGAAGTTATTACTACTTTAAAAAAATCGACCATAAATATGCAGAACAAAAATCCGTGCGCAAGAGTTTCCTAAAACTTTGCGCACCAAGTGAAAAAATTTTTTTTTCTCCTTCCAAAAAATAATCCTATCTATTAAATAAATGCCTGGGGTTAAAATAATACAGATAATGTTTAGAGACAATTTGTTTAATTTTGTCTTCGTAGCAATCTGTATTTTCTTGATTAAAGAAATCTGACAATCGAGAACAAATTATCCTCTTAATTCACTGTCGTATTCTGCAACGAGTTTTTCCCAAAAAAAGGGCATGTACGGTGATGTGACATCCGATATTTGTTGCATAAAATGCAAATGTTATATTTTGAAAAACTATTCTTTTAAAAAAAAAAAAACACACTTAATTTTTCGATAAACAATCAATACGGGCTGCAAGTTTAGAGCTTTTTGACTTTTTTTGATAGTTGTCTTTAAAATAAGCATAGCCTTCTAGATAAACCAGTAATAATTAGTCGGTTTTTCCAGATGCTACGATATAATATATATATATATATATATATATATATATATATATATATATATATATATATATATATATATATATATATATATATATATATATATATATATATATATATATATATATATATATATATATATATATATATATATATAAACAGAAATAATTAAAATAGTTTTAACTATTTTAGTAATACAAATTCATTGAGCTCGAAAAAATTTCGATAGTGTACTTCAATGATTACTGAATGAAAATTGGAAAATACCGTCATAAAACATAACTCAGGGAGGAGTTATTCCAGAAACTTGTATTCTCAGTTTCGTCTATCGTCCACAACGCAACTGTTTTAATATAATAACTGGCGCTATGGTTTGTGCTGAAATAAATCCCTCATTTTCTAAAAGAAAAACAGATTAATTATTATTCAAACATATCAATTTCATATCTAAGTCAGATATGATAAGGTTCGATACAAAATTCGCCACCTGCTCACCCCTTTAGAAGGAAGTTCCCTAAAATCCTTAGCGGACGTCTCCCAAGGAAGTTTAAAGGTGTATGGAAGCCCAATGCTATGGCCCATTCGATCAAAATCTCAGCCCAGTATGAAAATAACTGTCGAGTTGGCCCCGCCGATTCTGCGCAATAACGAAATTCCACGAAATAATTTAATGTGTTCCCTAACACACTGATAAATTAGTGTGTAGTTAGGCAACACATTATACTTTATGAGCCGTATTAGTTTCGATTGTTTTGCTTTGTGTGATTATATTTTGTGGTTGCAGAAGTTTTTTGGATTGATAAAAACCTTCTTATTTTAGTGACTAGTGTTTATTAAATTGTGACCTATAATTTTGTGTTTATTGTTTGTTACTTATAATATCGTAAGAAAACATTCTAGAGGTTGTATGGTTTTGTCTTGCAAATCTAAGGGTAACATACCCGGCATTTTTACTTTAGGTAAGTATTTCTTATATTTAAATTAGGTGCTTCTTATGAAGCGTAACGTTAGGTAACCGAATAAATAATAATATATCAATTATGAATAATAGAAAATGAAAGACACCATAGGAAATAGCAGTGAGAAACGTAGGCAATCTTAACTATCTTTTAGATGATTTCACAATGTTTGTGTATTTCTGTGGATTATTAAAAGAAATGGGTTACATTTTAGGTATATTTAATTTAATAATTTAGTATATTCTCTTTTGAGGATCATAATTATTAATTACTGGGCAGACCAGGCAAAATTTAATTTATACCAGGTCCCTTTAATTGAAAGTACAATTTTATGTTAAAGTTCCTTTTGCTTTTCTATATCTGTTTAAAGAAATTAGATTTTGGTTTCTTAAACTTACATTATCAACTTTTAAGCACACAAACATATGTTTGTAATAAAATAACCTTTGACCTTTACTCTTTTATGACCCCAATAGAAATATTTAATTATGCACTATAAACTTTCCTGGCCAATACACCAGTTTGTAGGCCTATAGGCCAAAAAAACTTTTCAGCTCAAACATACTGTAGACACATAATATTTAAAACGATTACTGTTACAACGGATACCTAGGTACCCAGGTTACTAAACATTATTAACCACTGTTATTCTATCATGAATGTTTGTTATTAGTTAAAAGTATATACCTAAAAAGCAGTTATAAAAATTTTCACTTTTCATGTACAACCACAATCTTAGGATAGAATTAAACTCATTACACTATCTTGCCCTTCTTTTATCACAAATTGGTGATAAGTACTATCATACAGTGTTTGAAATTTATTACCAAAAATCAATGTTTTTAATTTATTTACTAAGATTTTTGGTAAAAATAAAACTCCCAAAATATCGACCATTTAAATAGAAGGCTGTAAAGAGATGGCGCCATCTATTCTTTTCATATTATATCAGATGATATAAAATCAATATTACAATAATTTAAATATTCTATGGGAAGTATCGTTTACTTTCCAACAATTTTAATTGCAAAAAATAAAAAAACATTACGAATGCTTGAATGTGACATTTGATGATGTCAACTTTATACATAGTAACAAAAGAATTATGGAAGTCCGGCTCTGATCTACTATTCCTTGCCAAACTCCATGGAACCAATCCCCCTGATTCACTTTACCCTGCACCGCCCTGAACAATTTTATTTCCTACAGTATTGAGCTTCCATACACCCAAAGTTCATGACGTCTCCTTATCATAATTAGTGATGGGCAAAACAAGACCAAGACCCAGCTGAGGCTAGTCTTGGTCTTGGTCTTGGTCTTACAAGCCTGGTCTTGGTCTTGGTCTTTGCAGCCAAAGGGAGTCTCTTGGTCTTGGTCTTGGTCTTGCACCACCGGTCTTGGTCTTGGTCTTCTGGTCTTGCTGCAAGAGTCTTACACTGAGTCTTTTTTGTTATTAATAATGTAAGCTAAACGTCTTGAATAAAATATATCTTTTTATTACATAAATATAAATCAAGATGGGGACTATATTTTGCTTTAAAATTTAAAAATATACCAGTTTTAATCTTTAACGTACATTTAAATTATTTGATTAAAAGCATATTTTTAATGAAGGCGTTTATTTATTTATAGCGCCAGGGCCGGTTAATTTTTTCCGCCCATAGGCTAATAAATTTTAGCGCCCTAATATGTCAATACTATTTTTGGATATAAACTACACTAGTAATTCTTGCATAAAAATTTATTAAACAAATTTAACAAAATTAAAACATACAGAAAATTCCAATTAACAATTTTTAGAAACAAGCATTTCCTAGGATGTTTTTTCTTCTAAATATTAAAAATTATATGTAATTAACCATTAAATTTTTTAAAAAATTAATCATCTGGGCGTTACCACCCCCATAACATTTGCCACTTCAGGTTCAGCCTACTCAGCCTTTGCGTAAATCCTACCCTTTATGACGCTCTATTTTGGTTAAATTAAGACACAACCTTCTTTTAATACATTTGGTGGCATAAAAACATTTTAGGGATAAGAATTATATAAATTTCTTTGAAGAAGCAGATAAGGTAAGCAAATACAAACTGTTTTACCCTGTAATATGACGGAAAAAAAAGATTTTGAGAATTTCAAACAGATGCGAATATATGTGGAAAATAATTCTGATATGCTAATCATTGGTTCAGATTCAAAAAAAAAAGTTGTTTAAAAAACTTTTCAGTACTATATAAGAACTTTTCTTCAGTGGTTTAACAGAAATAAAAAACACATAAAGCAATCTGCAGATACAAGGGGGCCCAATGGTAGTGTGACCAAGAAAGCTCATTATCTCCTAATCATTATTGCTGGTAAAAAACCAAACATACAAAATTATAGACCAAAAAAGGCATATGTAATGTAAAATTTTTTTATTCAGAATTTTCCTATTAATCACTGCCACTCTAAGAAGAAACTTCCTTATTTTAGCTTTCCTAAAATATAAAAATGTATATGGCGAAAAATCAATGTAGAAAAAATCATACCCTGTATATTATGCTAAAAGGTGTTATATATAGGAACAATGTCGACATGGATGGTTTAAATATTATTTTCAGAGTTTTGACTTTCCGTCAAACCACAGGGAAGTGATTTTACAATCCATTTTATATAAAAACTATTCTTTATCACATGGCAAATATTTTATATTAATCCATTACTTTCACATATCTTAATTTTAAAAACATTCTAATGGTGCCACCTCTTACAGTGTGAAAAAAAATGTATTTTGGATTTTGAAGATTTTTGGTCACCCTCGCAAGTGGCATTACTTAATAGCTAATTCAAAAAAAAACATTAAAGTCTATAAAAGTAATGTTCAGCTTCCATAACTTTTGTACCCTAGTTTTTCTCTGTCGTAAACGATTTCAGGAGATCAAGCATCAAAAGCACATCGGACCATTGAGTCATAATCTCATTATTTTGAAACATGTTCTTAAATTTTGTTATTTATCGTTGTAAAGAACTATAGAACTAAAAAAACAAAGTGATCGAATTAATTTATTATTTTATTTAAGAAACTCTTACTTATTAAATATCGCCTCATTTGACAGTTCTTGACACAGTTTTTGTCATGTCTGTATGAAATGCCTCTGTATGTTAGTATAAGCAATAAAATATTTTGTATCAAAAAGGATTATAAGTAGAAAGAGTCTTTGCAAGGTCAGTGCTTGGTCTGCGTAGTCTTGCACACCTCAGTCTTGGTCTTGGTCTTGGTCTTGCATGCCCACAGTCTTGGTCTTGAAGATGCTTGGAGTCTTGCAAAACAAAGAAGAGGCAGTCTTGGTCTTGGTCTTGGTTTGGTCTTGCTGCAGACCAAGACCAAGACCACAGACCAAGACCGGTCTCGCTCATCACTAATCATAATCTATCCTAGAACCAAGAGTGACCGCAAAAACAGCATATTTTTGGCCATTTTCTCACCTAATAGAGACATTAGAAAAATCCTAAAAACAATCATATGTCAAAATATCGGTAATAAAAAATCAAAATAAGCATATTTTTGGTTTTCGAAATATATGGACTTATTTCTTCCTTTGTCAGCCATTCAGTTCAGTTGAGAAGATACTGAAAATGGTTGCCTTGAACTTCTTGATAAGCACAAAGAACAGTCGGTCTGAAATTCCGCAGAACATTTTCAAACACAGTAACATCCATATTTCTACAAATATTTGTTATTTTCTGTCGTAAATCCATTATTGAAGCAGGCCTCAATTTCACGTACAACTTTTGCTTCAAATAGCCCCATAGAAAAAGTCCAGAGGTGTCGAATCTGGCGAGCGCGACTAGCCATTCCACAGGTCCTCGACGGCCCATCCAACGACCGAGAGGAAATTTGTCATGTAAAATTAATAATAATTTGTAGGAATATCGATGTTACTGTGTTTGAAAATGTCCGGCGTAATTTCAGACCAGCCATAAGAGTTAAAAGGTGTGTGAGCCAATACTGTAGAACAAAATTGTCAGGCCGTGCAGGGCAGCGGGAATAGGGGATTGGCCCCGCGGAATTTGCGCAATGAATAGTGAGTCAGGGCTGGATTTCCATGAATTCTTTGTTACTATCTATAAAATTGACATCATCAAATGTCAAATTGCTGCAATTCATTGTTTTTTTTTATGTTTTGCACTGAGTGGCTTTAGTTATGAAGGGATAATACTACTATAGAATATTTAAAAGAAAATTATTGTGTAATATTAGATTTTATATCATCTGATATAATATGGAAAGAATAGATAATACTTTCTACTTGCCTTCTATTAGGCAAGGTCGATATTTTTGGAAGTTTTGTATAACTTGCTTTTTAGGCATATACTTTTCACTAACAAACATTCATGAGACAGAATAACAGTGGTTAAAAATGTTTAGTAACCTTTGGTACCCTGAGTATCCATTGTAACAGTATCCGTTAAATATTATGTGTGTACAGTATGTCGAGCTTAAAAGTTGATAATGCAAAATTAAGAAAAAATCTAATTTATTTTTAAACAAATGGTATTGTCTCAGAAGAGTTGCCTCCTCTTTCAGTTGCAGTGATCAAATTTGGTATACAGGGGTTTTGGGCGCTGATTACAAAATATCTAAAAAAATATCTTTTTCGGCAACGTTTCGTTTTCGAGATCTTCATCATCAGATTCAGAAGATAAGCTAACCTCATTTTCACTATATTCTCCCTTCTTTTTGTACACAATTCTTGATTTTACACTAAAGTGGCACACGATATTTTATAAACACCTTTTTAAAACCTTGTATTTTTAATTATTTTTACATCTTTTTTCCATTAAATTGCAGACTTTTTAAGTTCAAAGGCAGCAACCATATTTGCTTAAAAAATAAAGTGTAAGGTGTAAAATAAACATAAAAAAAGTTTTAAAAAGTGTTTGTGAAATATTGTGTGCCAATTTGGTAAGATCAAATTTGTGCAAAGAGAGAATAGTGTAAATGGGTTAGTTTGATTTTCAATTTTGATGATGGTATCTCGAAGCAAACATTATAAATTACACTTTAATTTGCAATCCTTTTCTAATTCAATTAGAGGACATATATTAAAATTTGCCTGGTCTCTTGATAATCAATAATTTAATCCTTTAGAAGAGTATTACTAAATTATTAAATGAAATAAAGTACCTAAATATAAACCTTATTTCTTTTTAATAATCCACAGAAATACACAAACATTGGCAAATCATCTAAAAGATAGTTAAGATTGCCTTACTTTTCTCACTATATTTCCTATGAAATTTTCATTTTCTATTCTTCACCATTGTTATATTATTATTTATTCGGTTACCTAACGTTACGAAACCCTTGAAGCACCTGATTTAAATATAAAAAATACTTACCTAAAGTTAAAAAGACAATTATAGCTACCCTTGAATTTGCAAGACAAAACCATACAACCTCTAATAGTCATTTTGTGACAGTATTATAAGTAACAAACAATAAACACAAAATTAAAGTCACAATTTAATAAACACCTCATCACTAAAAATAAGAGGTTTTGATCAATCCAAAGACAAATTTTTCAAGCTCTCTATATAAAATTATAATGTGTTGACTAACTTCACACTGATTTATGGTGTACGAAGTAAAACAACACATTAAACTCGTGGAATTTTGTTATTGCGCAGAATCGGCAGGACCAAACTCTGACAGTTATTTTCATACCGGGCTGGATATTTTGATCAATGGGCCATAGCATTGAGCTTCGCACACACACCAAAGCACCCTTGACCCGACAGCGACTGTGGGTGTATCAAAATTTCGAGCAGCTATTTCCAGCCTTTTCTTAACTGAACTCAGCACCCATTAGCCATCTTAAAATTTTTCATCTGTCAATTTTTACTCTAAAATATAAATATTCATCCATCAATTACTCTAATTCATATTTTAATATTTGAGATTGATTCGTTCAGAAAATAAAGAGGACATTAAAAAAAAGCTTTATATATCTTTGTAAGTAGTTTAATAGTTGGTTTAGTTTTTCCTTTTATCCGGAAGCACCTTTCTTTATCTTGAAATGACAATCTATCGTAATGATCCAGATTAACCTTACCTTTTAGTTGTTTGGGAACGATAAAAAACTTTGGCTAGAATTAAAAAAAAGAACTTTTAAATAAGAATAATGGTTGGAGTCCAGAACAGTGGTGCCTCAAGCGTTAGGATTTTCGCCATTTTGATCTAAACAGAACCCACAAAACAATATATTTTCAGGAGGGGACATTTTCATAATTGGAATTTTTTGAAAAAACAATTCAAAAAAATCCGGCTTTTAGCAGAATTTCATCTTTTTACCAAATTATTCTTAAAGCCAATAGCATCCCGTGCACACATTTTAGATTCAAAAAAATAAAAATCCCCAGCCCTCAGCCCTTACCAATGATGACGCAGTAAACTTTCCATACTTTTTGTGGTACCGGGTTTGGTCGAAAACTATATCCTGAACCATTTTTTCTCCAGAAATACAAAAACGACCACAAGATCAATGTCCATATTAACCACATCACCATCGACAGTCCCGGTCGCTTTTTGGTGATATAGGCCGGTCCGGATTTAGAAATTTTCGCCTAAAAAGACTGATTGTATTTTTAAAAAGTTACATATTTCTACCTCCGTACCTTAGCAAGTGTTAAAGTTAACAACGGTTTAGAATCTTTAAACAAGTATCAGATTTTAACAGGTTGCCTATTAAAATCATTGAATAACAATGACAATAACGTTTTGTTAAGCATTCCTTCACTAGGTGTGCTAAATTTAACAATTATCAACAATTATTTATATAATTAATTTTAATTCTAGAGATTTTCTCTAGAGTTAGTTAATAATAATATAAATAATAAAAAAAAACTAGGTTTTTAATTTTCCAATAATTTATGATTTTTTAAAGTGCTTCAGCTACCCTACCTCAGTTAATTTTTAATTTTAAGGAAAAAAGTTATATAATCATTTTTATGTAGGAATTTACGTTCTACAGCTTTTATTTAAAACTTTTTTCTGGCACTCACCGTTTTCTCAGAGTTAAAAAAAAACACTTTTAATTTTTCACCTTTCGGGAGTAAATTCAAAAAAAAATTACAGTTCGTTTTTAGATTCTTCAAAGTAACTTTAATCAAAAATTCAAGTTTAATCTCAAATTCGTATGTCGACCTATTTTTCACCAAGGACTACTTTGCTGTTTTCTAATATAATAAGTTCTTTGGCGTTTTCAAATTTTATCTTTTTACTTACATAGAATTTCCATATGTCTCAGTCTTCAATATGTATCAGCCGTTATTTATTCTTTGGAAAAACTATTATGTAACTAGTTGAAACACTTTTTGCATCACTGCAACACTTTTGTGGTGTCAAGTAGTGATTAGTGTTTATTAATTTATCAAATCCCCTTAAAAAAATGTTATACAGTGAGCGTCTCCAACATAAAAACACTCTAACCCCGTCGATTGGTGTGTTTGATCCAAGGAAGTTTAAAGGTTTATGGGCTCATGTCTAGCCTATAGATCAAAAGAAAATGTCCATTTACTATGATTTTGACTATTTGCCACCAGCTAAGAAATAACCTTTAAATTGTGGTCATCCTATTGAATAAACAAATGCAAAAAGAAATATTTCTTTGTAATATAAGTCAAATATCATATTTTTGCCAAATGTGCATCTTCAGAGTCAAATATTTATGATTTAATTCAACGACTCGAACGCTCTCTGTGATTGGTTACAACTTTGGTGACGTCGCTTGCACAAGTAAATAAATGTCACAAGCTTTGTGTTATTTTGTTTTTCTGGTGTTGTTTTCAGTCTTATAAAAACTGTTTCTTGACCATTTTATATAAAAAACTATGTGCAAGTAACATAATTATCCGTTTCGTACGGTATTTAACTAGAACCGGGCAAATCATTCTAGTCAAAAGTTGGTTTATATTACCAAAGTAACATAAGTTAGACAAGTATCATTTCTCATAGCTGACTCACAACACAACACATAGTGCCACATTTATGCATCCTTTTACAATTCAACTTAAGAGGCACCGAACTTTCCACGCGTAGATGATTGCACAACTGCCTGACATTGGCCTTTCATAGACCCTCAAACTTGGTTTGAGTGCCCCTCTATACACCCGCGAAAATTTAAAATATGACATTATGTTGATTTTTTAAAATGTACTATATGGATCTTTATAGTTAAAAATAAAATTTACTTATGCTACCATTTAAATCTTGACTTGTGTGATTGCAAAGTCCAAAAACTTTAAGTGAGCAAATCAGGTGCATTCGAAGCTTCCAATGACTTCGAGTTCATACACTGGGTAGGGTAACCAAAGGTCCAGGTCGTATTCGTCTGGATGGGCGACTTTCAATCCATCGTAAAAACTGCCTCCGTAGAAAATGTTCGAATACATTTCTTTAAACAGAGGATCGTTTTCTATCATCTTAGTAACAACCAAATTTAAAATCTAAATGATTTTTAAAAATGGTGGTGTTTAAGTTGTCAGCCTAATTTTGAAGCACAAAAATCAAAATTAAGATATCGGACGAGAGATTTCGTCAGTAATTTTTCAATATATCTACTAAAATCTTTGAAGTTACAGAAATAAAGAATCTAAAAACAACATATTTTTGGATTTATATTCATTTTTTGACATTAACATAGTTTTTTTTAGTGAAAATTCTCCACATTTTTTGCTTAAAAACGTTACCTAATGGAAAAGAAAAAAAAAAGTTATTACAAAATCACGTACGGAAAGTGTCTTTCCACCTCGGCAGCTTACACGAACTCCGCTTCGCGTCGTTCAATCTAAACTGCTCGTCTAACGTACGGCGTATTACTCCACGTGTCAAATTCTAACATTTTTTCTACGAGTGTGTGGAAAAGTCAAATAAACAACTGTGTAGATAATATTTATTTTTACCATTACTACTTATTACTATTAACAATATTAATCAATAAAAGACAGTTGGTAAGCATTTTGCAGGCGTGAATCATGAAGGCGAGTTGTTGTGGGTAAGTTGCGGAGTTAGGTTGCCGTTTAGGTGCAGTTGAACCAGTCGTCGTTACAGGTAACAGAAGGTTTGTTCTCTGCAGTCAGAAACAGTCATAAACTGTCAGTTCTGCGCAAATCAACTGTCCGCGTTCACACAAAGTTTCTGGATTGTTTGAAAACACTTGTTGGTGTTCTCACAGGTTCTGCTATGATGGTTTCAAACTGTCAGGAGAAGTTGGATCCATTACAAGTAAATTGTCGGAAGCATGCGCAGTCACTCAGTGGAATTTTTTTTTTGCCTTATTTTTTGCTAGTAGTGCAGAGGTTATTAAAAAACTCTGCTAGTAGTGTTTTTTTATTGTTCTTGCAGTTATTTGTTTCTATCTATCTTTATTGGTATTAAAAACAAACACATAAAAAAATTAAGTAGTTTTGATTTTCGGATATTGGACTTTCGTTACAAAAAGTGACTCGGACTCTAAAAATCTTGTAGGTAAACGATCAGGCCGAAAAAATATATATATATTTTTTGAAGTGATTGTTTCTCAATTTGGCGAAAAAGAAAACAATTTATGGTTATCCATTTCGAACCAAAACAAAAATCATGCCAAAAACGAACCTGAAGTTAACCGCTGATAGCGCTTTTTATCTGTCAACTGTTCGCACAACTGGTTTACGAAACCGATCAGAAATGGACATGCATTCACGTCGGTTTAAAGCTATCCTAAGCTTTGTTATAGATTTTCTGTGAACAAACCTAGAGACACATTTGTTCGCGCTGAAGGGACAATTTTAAATGGGCTTTGAGTGCGTTTTGCTGTGTTCAAGGTAGATGAATTTTGGGGTAATATTTTGTTTGATAAGTCTATTTCTGACCGCTAAAGGCTTTCTAGGTAGCCTTCTGCAACAGATGATGACTTCCAACCTCAAGTCTTTTAATATTCGTTATTTCCCTTACAAAATTAGCTAACTTTGTAGCTGAGGAACGGCGAAAGCTATGTCCGTGTAAAGTTCTGGGTTTGGAAAACGTAAACAGGCAACTATTTAGGTACATCTTGCCAAAAGTACATTCCTATGCACTACACAGTACAATGAATTTTTGTAACTAACAAAAAATCTTCTGTATATTGTTCGGGCTTTCGTTAACTGGAATACTTATTATACAAAACTAGATATTTTCCCATTTTCAATTTCCTCAGGAAATGACAAACTTCGGCTAGAAAGGTTTTGGAGTCTGGAATATTTACAATTAAAAGATTCCCCTTATCGTCAATAATATCAATGCTAATTCATCATTCTTTCTCGACGACACGCACCAGCTAGTCCGAAAGTTAGCTACAACCATCGCTAGATAGACATCATTTGGAGCATCATTAATAAATTTTGCTATTTCATCTTTCGAGAAAATTTTGGCCTTCTTGGGTCTAAATCCACATTTTGCTTCTTCAAAAATAGTCTGCTTTGAAATATTTGCTTAAATCCATGCTCTTTTCGATCTGTAAGCACTTTTTAACATGGTGGAATACCTTGACCATAAGGTATTGGGTTTATGTTTTAGCAAGTTCCATGAAATATGCCATAAAAACTTCTTCTTTCATGCTTTTGATTTTTCATATACCAGCTTGTAAATGCTGTATATTCTTTATCACGTACCTGACCTCGACTTGGACGGCAACAAATCTAAATTCTTTGTTTTCGGCTGCTTTGAGAATGGATTCAGGTGATTCCTCCTCAGAAGGCTCCATAGGAAACGTTTTTCTTCAAAATCAATGATACAGTCAGAATGTCCTAAAGACACTTTTAATTATCGATGACTTTTAATGAATGATAGGAATATGGACACAGCATGATCAAACTAAAAAATCACCCAATAAACAAGTTTAATATATACCAGGATGTTTGAAACAATGTTTTTAAAACAATATTTAATTTTTAGTGAATATTTGTTGATTTTACCTAATTTGTGCAAATAAAGAATACTATGCCAATAATAGAATTATACTAAGTCAAACTTCAGAATTTAAAACATTTTAAGCACCTGTTTAAGTGGGAGATTTGCAAGGTTCACTTTTCCGCACTAGTGACTTTTTATGAGTTTTTAAATGATAAATATATGTATAAGTCTATTTTTATTTAATTATTTATGTAGTAATTGAAAAAATGATTTTTTTGGGGGAGGAGCACCTCAGAACTCCATTCCTCAGAGCGCCACAGAACTCTAGTAATGAATAATATTTTATATATAGAAATCCATGTTTTAAATTACAACAACACTTTCTGAGACTTGAAACGTCCGTACACTATACAGTTGGATCTGAGTTGGGACTCTCATAAAAGTTCTGGGGGAAAAAAACTTTTGGAAATTTGGCACATGGCCATAATAGGTAATAAACCATATTTTAAAAATAATTTGGCAAGTGCAGCCTTGCCAGATCTAGCCGACCAACGGCAACATTGTAATTTTAAATAGAACGGCTATTCTTTATTGCATATTCGTATTCTACACACAATTCTAATTAATTTTTGTCAACATCTTCCTATATCTATATTTACCGTTTTTGAGAAAATAATCAAGATTTTTTTAGGAATATCACCATGTCAAAAGGTTTAATGTTACGTGCTGGATTCTAGATTTTTTTGGGTTAGACAATGCATGTATTTAAAAGATCTACATGATAATATATTGATTTGGTGATGAGCAAGCAAGACCAAGACCAAGACCAGACTTAGTCTTGGTCTTGGTCTTGCAAGTCTAGTCTTGGTCTTGGTCTTGCAAGCCCAAAGAAGGTCTTGGTCTTGGTCTTGCCACCCGGTCTTGGTCTTGCTGCAAGAGTCTTGCTGGTCTTGCTGTTTTTGGTAGTAATAATTTAAACTAAGCAATCTTAAATAAAATATATATTTTTAATGCCTGATAAATAAAGATGAAGACTATATTTTTGCTTTAAAAATTTTAAAATATTCAATTTTAACCTTACATGTACGTTTAAATTATTTGATTAAAAAGGATATTTTAAATGTGAGGTTTATTTATTTATAGCGCTTCATTTTAGTGATGGGAAATATTTAAATTTTCTTTGAAGAAGCATATAAAATTACAATACTGAGTACTCTGAGGGCAGAAAAAAAACTTTAATTTCAACCAGATGTGAAAATTCCATAGAAAATGATTCTAATATGTAAACATTGATTTCTAATTAAAAAAGTATTTAGGAAGCTTTTCAGTTCCAAATAAACTTTCTATGTTCAAATTAGTCAAACAATTGCCATTTTCAAAGTTTGTACAGATACTTTATAAACATTCTGCATTAGGGTTCATTCCCGGGAATTCTCGGCTCGAGAATTCCCATGGAAATCAGGCTTTGTTCCCGGGAAATCAAGCTCGAGAAAACTCGAGAACTCGAGAAATCATGTTGAGTCTATGAAATTATGAAATAAAACTATTTGCGTTTGCCGTTTGTTTAAACGCGCGGCGGCAGAACGCACCAGAGCTAGCGCCACGTGGTACCCTTTGATCTCGCCGATCGCGCGCGGCAAGCGCTCTGGCACGGCGTCGTTTTATACATAATACAATACTGCTTAGATATACACAGTAATGCCCAACCTGGAAATTATTCCCTAGTTCTAGAGTTTTCTACAACAAGGAAAGGGGAATTTTTATCTAATATCTAGGAAATTTTCAACTTTGGATTGTTTTAGTTCAATTTATAGAATTTGAGTCAATTTATCAATTTTAATATTAAATAGACTACTAATGACAAGTACCTATTAAATCCTTATACCCTGGGTTATGGTTTGACCATTGTATCTTTCAAAAATTGCTTCCTGTTGCGCTGATTAATCTAATACGGGTTAATTCAACAGGTATCAGTTCGAGTACAGATCCAACTGCTGCCAGCATCTCTACTGTCTTCAGTACCCTTTCGTATTTTTGCCGTTTTGTTGCCCACAAATACTAAGAAAAAAATATCGAAGTTCGTGTATTTGTTGCCCCACAGTAATGCCGAGACTGACGAGTATTTTCAGTCGTTACCGACGTAAAAATAAAAAAGCAAATTAATTATCAGTGAGGCATTAAATGCGGTGTGTTTAATTCGTCTTTCTAGTGAAAACTGCTGCCAAATTATACATTAAATGAAAACATTTAAATCTTATGAAAAGGAAAACCTTTATAAAGGATTGATTTTAAGAATTTTTTAGAATTATTTTTGTTTAGAAACTTTTATTTTTGTTAATTCATTTTGCCTTATCTCTGTCCATTGTTACCATGAGATTTTATTTTATGTATTTTGAACTTTTCTGACAATAAAGTCATTTTCGTAAATTATTTTTCTATTTAATTTTGATCTAGGAAATTCTAGGTTTCACAGAAAAATTAGGAATTTCAACAAACAGTTAGCAACACTATAACCACACTTACCTTTGATGTTTCGACTCTAGCTGAGTTCAGACGGTTTACAAAGTGTAGTACGTAATTTGTAAATTTCTCGACAACCGGAGAAGACCGAGAAATTAGCCTCGGGGAATTCTCGAGACCCGAGAAATTGATAAGCTCGAAATCATGAACCCTATTCTGCATGTACAAGGTGGCTCGATAGTGCGACAAAGATCGATATATCCAGGAAACCGTTTATAATGGTAAAACTGAATATACAAAAATAATAGAAAAAAGGGCGTAAAATGTAAAATGCATTTTACCTGTTCAGAATTTTCCAAAAATCCACTACCACTCAAGAAAACTTCCCTTATTTTAGCTTTTAACCTAAAATAGAAAATTATAACCAAAAATTCAATAAAAAAAAATTGCTTTCCTGTATTATGCTGGAAATTCTTGAACTGTCTCATAGATAAGGTACAATGTCGACATCACGATGGTTTATATATCATTTTCGGTTTTAATAAAAATGACGTGTCATTATACTTTGCCAGCATTCATCTTCATTTTCCCGTCTAAACCGGAAGTGAAATTTAAAATCCATTTATATAAAAGTATTCCTATATAAATAATAAACATATATTTTTATTAAACCATCACTTTTACATTTATATCTTAGTTTAAAAATAGTAATCTAATGATGCCACTTCTTACAGTGTGGCACAAAATGTATGTTTTCTCAAGTTTTGGAAATTTTGATCCAGTAAGTGGCATCTACTAGATACTAATTAATGATAATTTCAACTTCTATATATTTTGTACTTTTAGTTTTTTCTCTGTCGTAAACGATTTTGGAGATATCGAGCTTTGTCGGACCATTGAGTCACAATCTTATTATTTTTGAAACATGTTACTGAATCTACTAGTTATCGTTTTAGATAATTTTATTAAAAACGAAGTGATCGATTTAATTATTATTTTATTCAAAAACCTGTACTCTTAAATAAATAACCTTTAAACTGATTCTCGACACATTTTTTGTCATGTCTGTATGAAATACCTCTGTATATTGAATATAAAAAATTGAATATTATATTTAAAAGTGACAAAGAGCAAGAGTCTTTAGATCAGGTCTTGAGTCATGATACACACCCTCGGTCTTGGTCTTGGTCTTGGTCTGCTTGGTCTTGCTGCAATGAAAGGCGCTCTGGTCTTGATCTCAGTGCTTGGTCTTGCTGCAAGACCAAGACCAAGACAAGATAAGACAGTCTCATCATCACTAATAACAATATCTCCTACAGAGATTTCAAAAATATTGAATTTTAAAGTATTAAATAAACCGTTCTCATCGTTTTTTAGATAGCAATGCTGTATTTTGTTAATTTTAAATAGACCAATAATTTAACTACAAAATGTCCATACATGTTTCTATACCCATTTGCCACCGTTTTTTAAATACAAACAAATTTTAATTTTTCCCTGGTTTTAAATACCTACCATTAAGGCCATGGAAGTTTTTATTTTAAATTGTGCTAGCAACTTCATTTGACATATATATCCAAAAATTTATATATTTTGTTATTCTCAAGGATGAAATGTAAAAAAAAATATAAAATTTGCTTTTGTGCTAAAAACGGTGCGCGATGGGTATAGAAAGATGTATAGACATTTTGTAGGTAAGTATTGGTCTATTTAAAATAGGATAAAATACAGTATGTTATCTTCACTGAAAACTAGTTTCTAATCGTTATTTAATATCAGAAAAAAAAATACATTCTTTTGGACACCCTGTAAGATATATTGCTATAATAACATGAAGATCTTTTAAATAGGTACCTGCATTGTCTCACAATCCAAAAAAAAAAAATCTAGTATCCAGCTCGGTTAGGCCAAGAGTTTAAAGGTGTATGGAAGCCCAATACTGTACAGGCATAAAATTGTCCAGGCGTGGGACGGCATGAGAATAGGGGTTGTTGCGGAATTTGCGCAATGAATAGTAGGTCAGGGCGGATTTCCATAATTCTTTGTTACCATCTGTAAGTGACATCATCAAGTGTCAAATTCCAACATTCACTGTTTTTTAATTTTTGCACAAAATTGTTGGTTCTTAAAGGATACTACTATAGAATATTTAAAATTATTATTATAATATTGATTTATATCATCTGATATAATATGGAAAAGAATAGATAACCACTTTACTGCCTTCTATTTAAGTGAATCACAATCTTTTCGGAAGTTTTTATATTTTTGTGAAATCTTTGTAAATAAATTAAAACACGATTTTTAAAATAAATTTCAAACATTGTATGATAGTATTATATACTTATCACCAATTTTGTGATAAAGAAAGGCAGATAAGTATAAGTTTGATAATCCTAAGATTCTGGTTGTACATAAAAAGTGAAATTTTATAACTGCTTTTTAGGCATATGTTTCACCTAATAACAAAGCATTCATGAACTATGGCATATTCAGTGGTTAAAAATATTTAGTAACCTTTGGTACCTGGTATCCATTGTAACAGTATCCGTTAAATATTAGTGTGTACAGTATGTCAGGCTTAAAAGTTGATAATGCAAGATTAAGAAACCAAAATCTAATTTATTTTTAAACAAATGGTATTGTCTCGAAAGTTGCCTCCTCTCGTTTTTGATCAAATTTGGTATAAAAGGTTTTTTGGGGCGCTGATTACAAATCAAAAAAAATATTTTTTCGCAACGTTCGTTTGGGAAATTCATCATCAAAGTTGAAAATTAAACTAACCCCCCACCTATATTCTCCTTTTTTTGAAAATTTTGTTTTTAACAAGGGCCCGATATTTTATAAACCCCTTTTTTAAAACCTTGTATTTTATTTATTTTACATCTTTTTTCCATTAAATTGCGAACTTTTAAGTTCAAGCCAAAAACCATATTTGTAAAAATAAAGTGTAAAAGGTGTAAATAATAAAAAAAAGTTTTTAAAGGGTGTTTGTGAAAAAATGTGCCATTTAGTGTAAAAATCAAAATTTTAAAAAGGAGGAATAGTGTAAAAAAAGGTTAGTTTGATTTTAAATTTTTTGATGATGAATATCAAAACGAAACATTGCCATAAATTTGTAATCAAAAAATTACAAAAATTATTCCCTTAAATTCATTAGAGGCCCCTGTTATATAATAAAATTTGCCTGATCTGCATAATCAATAATTTTTATCTTTAAAAAGAAATAAATTATTAAATGAAATAAGTACCTAAATGTAAACTTTTATTTTTTTAATAATCCACGAAATACACAAAATTGGGAAACACCCCAAAATTTGTTAAGATTGCCTTATTTTCACTATTTTCAAATTTTTTTTTCTATTCATAATTGATATATTATTATTTATTCGGTTCCCTAACGTTACGTCTTAAAAGAAGCCCCTAATTTAAATATAAAAATACTTACCAAAAGTTAAAAAGGAGTGTGTTACCCTTGGATTTCCAGACAAAACCATACAACCTCTAGTCATTTTGTTACGATACTATAAGTAACAAACAATACCAAATTAAAAACAATTTAATAAACACTAATCACTAAAATAAAAAAGGTTTTGATAAAATCAAAAACAAAATTTTCCTCTAAAAATTTTAATGTGTTCTAACTTCACACTGATTTATCAGTGTGTAAGAAAACAACACATTAAATATTTCTGATTTTGTTTCCCGAATCGGCGGCCAACTCTGACATTTATTTTCAAAACTGGGCTGGACATTTTTGACCCAATGGGCCATAGCATTGGGCTTCCATCACCTTTTAAACTTCCTTGGGTTAGGCACGTAAATTTTAAAACCCTTTTTTAAACCTTGTAATATTTCTAAAAAAAAATAGGGGTTTAATTATTTTCTGAAAAACGTTAATATAGGTATAGGAAAATGTTAACAAAACTTACTTAGAATTTGTGTAAAACCCAAATATGCAAAAAAATAGGTTTCCCTTTAAAATTACAATGTTGCCATTGGTTTCAAATAATCTGGCAACGCTGCACTTGCCAAAATATTTTTAAATGTTGCTATCACCTGTTAGGCCGTGAGCCAACTAAAGGTTTCACTCAACGTGAATACCCTGTTATATAAATTCTAAGTTTTTGGGTTTTTAAAAAAAAAAAAAAAAAAAAAATTAAAAAAGGTAAACTTACCGATCTTAAATCCTTTTTCTTCCCTTGCGTGGTCACTTAAGGGGAAAAAAATTCTTTATTATTTTTCCCGTACCCCTCCATGGCGTTGTATTTTTTGTCGTTTTCCATGTTAAATTCTTTATGTAAAAAAAAAGTTTAATATATAAACAAAGACAAAATTCTTCCGACTCACCTTGGCCCCTTCGGAATATTTAAGAATTTTTTATAATTTTTTAAATTATCCGACCACACCTTTAAGTAAATTAATTGTCGATATTTAATCAATTTTTTGCATACTTGTTATCTTTAATTTTTCAAACCTTAATCTTTAATGATGTTATCACACTTTACTGAGCATTGATTGTTTCTCCCGTATTTTGTTTTAGACACAAAATGATTCCAAATTATTTTTGCTAAAATAATTCTGGAAAGGTTTTATAAACATCCTGAAGCCCTATCGTTCCCAAAAACTGCTGCCTTTGCAATTCCGGAGAAAATATTTTCTTCATATTTATCTAAATGTCTAACTGGTGTCTTGTTTCACTACATTGTTTTTAAAAACTTATGCCTATTATGTTTTTGCCTTCAAAAGATAAAAGATCAGTTTTGTGAAAAAAAAAATTTCAAAAACATCATGTAAAGAAAAGACAATTTTTTTATTGGGCAGTAAGGGATTGCCCATTTTCCCCCACGTGGCGTAGTAAATATTAAGGGTAAATTTAAACCCCTTTATTTAAGGGAAATCAAACTTTAAAAAAAATAAATCTTGCTTTTTCGTTTTTAGGAAAAAAAAAAATTTTAAGCTTTTTTCAAATCATTACAGCAAAAAAAAGGTCAATTTTGAATTAATTTGACAGATATCTGACTGCGGCATGACTTTTGGTATAACCTGTAGATTACTAAAATCAAAAAACCAAAGTTTTTTTTCTAGTTTAATTTTTTAAACAATAATTATTAAGGGCCTTTGTCGTTTCTTTTTTAAAAACAGGGTGGCCTCCATATTTTGACCCATTTTGATCGAATAACTTTTGAACAAATAAAGGATATCAAGATGCGGTTTTCGATATATATATTTCTTTAAAGTTTATTCTCGTATCTTTCATTTTTTTTGTGACATTCCATTGGGTCAAACAAAATTTGGTGATTTTCCGATATAGGACAACTTTGTTTTTAATGACACCCTGTATGTTTTAATATTTTTAAAATTTAATCTTTTCCTAAAAAAATGTAACACAAGCTATGGATCCCTTAATTGGGATTTATTGACCTCAAAGAATTGACTGTATGTCAATAGGAATATTATTTTTAAAGTTTTTGAAAAGTCGCCTGTGGAAACAAAGTTATCTGGGTTTTCCCTAACAGCACAAGCCTCATTGTCAGCCATTGTTGGTCAAGACAAGTTATTTTAATTAGGGAAACGCAAAATGTTCTCGTTAAGCGGAAAATGTGTTATTATGTTTTTCCGAAACCAAATCAGTAGAAACCAAAAAAAGATTTAGAAACATGTTAATGGGTCCACCCACAAAATTCAATTAAAATCTGGTAGAAAAAATTTTGGAGTGGGGTCTTTAGCCCGTAAAAAGTAGTAAACAATGAGAATTGCTAAATAAAACGTTACAAATTCTGGAGATAACTCAGGAAGATCCAACATTGTCAACAAGAAAAATCTCAAGTTCAGTCCATATTCCTAAAACTACAGTACAAGAAATCATGAAAAAGAACTTAAGTTAAAGCCATACAAAATTCAAATGTTACAAGAAATAAAAGAAACTGATTTTCCACAAACGGTGGAATTTTGCCAGAGAATTCAAAATTTATAAGGAACAATATACATTTTTGGATAGACTAATAATGTCAGACGAAGCCACATTTCACCTCAATGGAAAAGTAAATAAGCATAACTGCAGGTTTTGGGCAACAGAAAATCCTCGACAATAACGAACACGTTAGAGATTCGCCAAAAGTCACAGTCTGGTGGTATGTCAAAGCAAAAAAATTATGGGCCATTTTTGTTTCATGAACCAACTGTAACCTCTGGACTTACGTTGATATGCTGGAAATATTTTTTTATCCCCAATTGCAAGAAGAAAATCTATTGAATTTCGTCTATTTTCAACAAGATGGGGCTACACCACATTATGTTAACATTACCAAGGATTCACTGACCAACGTTTTTGGAAACCGGTGGATTGGAAGAGAGGCCCTATTTCCTGGCCACCTCGTTCACCAGATTTGACTGTTCCAGATTTTTTCTGTGGGGATATGTGAAAGAGAGGTGTTATAGTCCACTTCCCAAAATTTAGAGCAATTAAAAATTAATATCGAAACATAATAGAAAATATTCCTGAAGAATTTTTAGTCAATAGTTTTAATAAGTTTTTTTCGA
The DNA here is from genome assembly GCA_019359885.1 of Listronotus oregonensis. Lineage (NCBI taxonomy): Eukaryota > Metazoa > Arthropoda > Insecta > Coleoptera > Curculionidae > Listronotus > Listronotus oregonensis. The sequence continues at coordinate 16,140 of JAHBCN010003481.1, read as the reverse complement.
ATTTAAATAAGTGCGTCGAAGTCGGCGGAAGGCATTTTCAACATTTACAGTAGTTTTTTAAAAAGCAATGTAACCTTATTGTAACTATTATTTTGTGAATAACCTAAACCTTTGGCGATCCTTTTTTCTGTAACATATGAAGCAAATTTTAATTGTTAAATAATATTGGTCGACATGCAGTCAATTTTTCGAAGGTCAATAAATACGTTATTTTTTGAGATAACCATAGCTTGTGTTACATTTTTTTAAAGGGGAAAGATTAAATTTTGAAAATATAGAAACATATACAGGGTGTTCCATTTAAAATAACATAGTTGTCCTATAATGGAAAATCGGCCATTTTGTTATTGAGCTAATGGGATGTCACAATAAAATCGTGAAGGTACGAGAATAAACTTTAAAGAAATATAAGTGCATCTGCAAAAACCGCATCTTGATACCTTTATTTGTTCCAAGTTATTCTTGATTAAAATGGGTCAAAATAGTGGCCGGACCCTGTATAACAAAAGTACTGGCTATATCACTTTGCTCATAAAAGACCGTTTGTAGAGAATTTAAAAACCTACAAAATGTTTTTTGAAAAATCCATTTTTCACCGAGAAAATCCGGAAAAACGCTTAAAACAGACCTTTTTTTAAAAATTCGTATCTCCGTTAATTTTCAATATTAAGAGCTGATTTTTTGGGAAATGATAGTCAATAACATAAACTTTGAGCTGTCGAAAGATGAAAATTGTCGCATTAATAGTTTTTATTCAATCGCACTATAAACAAATTACTAGTGATGAGCAAAGCAAGACCAAGACCAAGACCGGGCTAGTCTTGGTCTTGGTCTTGGTCTTGCAAGTCTGGTCTTGGTCTTAATCTTGCAAGCCAACAGGAAGGTCTTGTTCTTAGTCTTGGTCTTGCACCACCCGGTCTTGGTCTTGGTCTTGGTCTTGCTGCAAGAGCCTTGCTGGTCTTGATTTTTTTGGTAGTAATTATTTAAACTAAGCAATCTTGAATAAAATATATTTTTTTAGTACTTAAAAATAAATTAAAGGCAAAGACTATAATTTTTGCTTTAAAATTTGAAAATTTACCAATTTTAACCTTACACGTACATTTGAATTATTTGATTAAAATGCAATTTTAAATGTAGGGGGTTTATTTATTTATTGTGTACCGATTTTAGTTGAATTGAGACACAGCTTGCTTTTATACATTAAGTGACATATACAGTAAAGCGCAGAGTACTGCGAACATAGGACGATCCTAGACGATTTTGGATGTACCTAAAAACGCCGCACGCATTGCTTATCGATCAATAATTTTCCAGCCAACAATTCAATACGTTTATTTCTGAAATGTTCTTTAGTATCGAACGCTCGACAGCAATAGTTGTACTGTGTCGATTATTTGCGACCAAAAGTTTTTTTTAATAGTTATTAATAATGGATGTTTACGAACTGGAAGACAAATTTAAATTATTGAATGGAATCACCGTGGAAATCCTGTTAGGGAATCGGGGAATTATTTAATAATTTATTTCTAACCTGAGCCGACTCCGATTTCCACTATTTACCGAGTCATTAAAAACTTTCTGACATTTGGTTGTTTAACTCCAAGAAAACATAAACATGATAGTGCCTCAAAAAAACAACAAAAGGGAAATGAAAGAAATTATGGTAGTGGCAAGTGTTATTAAAAATCCTACAGTTTCCATTAATACAATTGCAGGACAGGTTTTTTTTGAGCAGAAGATCAGTGGAAGAGTGCTGAAAAAAATTGATACCGATCCTACAAAGTAAGAAAAACCAATGAAATTTTCCCTGATGATCATTTTAGACGAAGGCAATTTTTTGAAACTGTAATGGAAATGAAAAATAACAATGAAAATTTTATAAGAAACATTGTTTTTACTGATGAATCGACATTTTCACTTCATGGTCTCACCCAACGATTTTTTTCTCTGAGGTCACGTAAAATCATAAATTTATGTTTTCAGGAGAATAGGCTAATAATCTACAAGAATTGCAATTACAAATTGGGAATTGGGAATTTAGGATTATTACCCTTAACATTAAGCAAATGTCAGAAGGCGTTTTTATGACAATCTTGGTTATTGTTTGGCTCAAGAAGGTGGTTTATTTGATCATCTTTGATAACTTGCAAAAGAGTTTTTTTTATTCTATGAATGCACATTAAATTATTTTCTTAAAAATATCTTCTACGTTCCATTATTTATTTGAGAAAATTATTTTATTTTATTAGGAAAAACTGTTTGGTTTTTAACTAATTTTAAATTTATGACTGATAAGAAATCAGATCGAAGTCGGTTGACGCTAGCTAACTTCTGCTACTTGCGTATAAACACTGCATCCTCTTACTGAAAATAAAAACGTAGTAAACAACAAAAGCTGGACAGATAATTCTTCCGAATTTATACCGCACTCCCCACCAGTCCTAACCAAAAATGCGCCACGTGAGAAAACGAGACGGAAGTTGAGATGCAAGCCACAAAATTATTATTGGTATTTTAGAATTGGGTACATCCAAAATTGTCCAGGACCCTCCTATGTTCGCAGTACGGTGCGCTTTACTGTAGAAACATTTTAGTAATAAGAATGATTTAAATTTTCGTTGAAAAACCATATTAAATTAAAGCAAATACAAAACAGTGTAGTGTGTAAGCAGACAAAAAAGACTTAATAGCTAACTAGATGTGACGTGAAATTTCCGTTAGAAAGATTCTGATATGAAACACAGGTTTCTGATTAAAAAAAAAGGTTATTCAAGGAACTTTTAGTTTTTATAAACTTTTTATCTTCAAATTAGTCAGCGCCCAATGCACGCTGCCCTTCTCTCGCTTCTCCTTTGCTGCTGGGTGCCCCTCCACGTCTCCGTCGCGAATTTTAGCTCGACGCACTAGGTTCACAAACATTTCTACCTATGTTCTCCAAACTTATATGAAAATGTGAGATATACAATTTGTAGCTTTTAGTCTCAAGTTTTAAAAGCCATTTTAAAAATTCAAATCGGACCATTTGCCTAATGTTCACGGCACTTGCAAGATAAGGGCCTAATTTGTTTATAATGCGATTGAATAAAAACTTTTAATGCGACAATTTTCATCTTTCGGCAGCTTAAAGTATATGTTATTGACTATCATTTCCCAAAAAATAGGCCCTTAATATTGAAAATTAACGGAGATACGAATTTTTAAAAAAAGGTCTGTTTTAAGCGTTTTCCGGCTTTTCTCGGTGAAAAATGGCCGAATCGGGATTTTTTAAAAACCATTTTGTAGGTTTCTGAAATCTCTATAAACGGTCTATAGTGATATAGCCAGTACTTCTTGTTATATTAAAAAAAAACGAAAAAAGGCCCTTTTTTTAATAATTATTGTTTAAAAAAATTACCCGCAAAAAACATTGGTTGGATTTTCGATTTTAGTAATCTACAGGTTATTCCAGAAGACACGGCGCAGTCAGATATCTCTTAACATTAATTACAAAAAAAAATCTATAATGATTGGACTACATCCTTATAATTTACAACGCGCTAAGTGAAAAACAAATTATAACAAAATATTGCTGTTTAAAAAATGTTAAAGTTCACCGAAGCATATTTTACGTAATTCTTTATCAGTGACAATAATAACGGACAGATGCCAAATTGCATAAGAGTATTTTTGTTTATGAAAATTCTATACGTTAAAATAGAATAAAATCAAATTCCCGGTTCGTAAACAACTTTTTCTTTATTTATAAACCTATCTGATACAAGTCTAAAGGCATACTAACTTTAAAAATAATCCCAACAGTTAAAAACGATTTTAACTACCTATATGCAAAATATAAAACTACCGACAGTGTCTTTAATTATTATACCGCATCTTTTGCGGCTTGAGTCTATTTCCTTTGTCGCTCGCATAAAGAAGCCGCGCCGCTCGCACAAAGAAGCCGCGCCGTTTTCGGAATTATTTGATATTTTTAACACATATTAGCCACATTTTATGACTGTACGATCAGTCAAACAGAACAAAACCATAAAAATTAATATCAGTGGCAACGATTTAACAAAAGTCATGTTAATATAAAAATGGTATGTTTTTGTTTAATCATATTTAATGGCCAATATGGCTGATATTTCTATACCTGTTTGAAGTTACACTTACAAGCCGGCATATACGTTTGTCATTATAGTATAATAAATAGGTATAACACCATGTAGGTATTTTATAGCAACGTTTATAAAATTTATAGGCTCGGTATAATATTTATATTATTTTTATACATATACACCATGGTCATTAAGAAAACGTACAAAAATGCAATTCTTAAATGTTTCAAGGTATAGTGACAGGGCAACTCAAATGTAAACTTTCTCTTGAGACAAGATTTTGGCGCAAATTCTTAATGTCTTTCAGTTGACCAAAATGGCTATTGGACTAAAATAATTTTCTTTTGCGGTAAACAGCATGGCTTTTGTTCTAATAGGCTTACTCTTGGGAGAAAACAAAATTTTGTCACAAGACAAGTTATTTTAAAAATAGATGGCTTCGGTGTCGTTTAACGTCCTTTTTAGACAGCAATATTTTGATATTTTTTTCACCTATTTGTTACATCATTCTAAAACACATAGGTAGGGTCTGAAAAAATTAATTTTTCACTCAAATTATCACAAAATAAAATAATTTCTTTATTTCCCATATAAAATGTACTAAAATAATGGCCGACTTAACATGAAAAAAAGGGAGAAAAAAATACATTAGAAAGAGATAATACGATATCGTTCGTTTGGCATTTCATGGCTTGAATAAGCAACGTTGCCCAATGTTTTCTAATAATTTGTTATTATTGAAGGTTGTTTTTTTTTCATTTGCAGCCGTTTATGAGAAAAACACATTTCCCATGATAAAAGAATCACCCTTTACATGAGATTTTCTATGGTCATCAGTCACGCCGTATGCTTCATTTGTTTTTTTTTGTATTACAAAACATGTGCCTACCTATAACAATTTAACTATTTTTTAAGTTTATAATAAAATAATTTTTTTAAATATCAGTTTTTTTTTTCGATTCCTGGTACCTTTTTTAAAACTAAAAAAATGGCTTGAGGATGGTTCAAGTGGGGCAAAACGTAGTAAACTGCCCTCTTGGAACAAGAACATTTTTTTTAGGCCAAGGCTAAAAGCTCTTGGTACTAGATATTTAATGCTATTAAACCCAGTGAAATGATTTTAAATTAAAATTAATAACGAATTTAAAGCAAGAATAATTATTTTAAGCCAAGTCCGAAAGTTCTTGATGCTAGATATTTAATGCTATTGAACTCAGAGAAAGACTTTAAATTAAAACCAATCTCGTATTTGGAGCAAGAATAATTTTCTTAAACCAAATCCGATAGCTCTTGACACTAGATATTTAATGCTATTGAACTCGGAGAAAGATTTCAGTTAAAACCAATCCCGTATTTGAAACAAGAATAATTTTCTTAAACCAAGTCTGAAAGCTTTTGGGACTAGATATTTAATGCTATTGAACTCAGAGAAAGATTTTAAATTAAAACCAATCCCTTATTTTGAACAAGAATAATTCTTTAATGTCAAGTCCGGAAGCTCTTGCCACTAAATATTTAAAGCTATTGGATCAAGAGTTAAATCTTCAGCTGAGAACAAATTTTAATTGGTTGTTCTTTAAACAAAAGAAATTTCGCTATTGAACCAATAGAATGGGCTGTTCTCACAAGAAAAAATCCGCGATTATTTTTAAGAGAATTAGGGGTTTGGTTGAAGAGACTTCGCATTTGGACCTATTCAAAACCGAAAATCTCTTGGCTAAATGTCATAATCTTTTAGTTCAAAGGATTTGTTTTTTCAGTGTATCTGATACAAGTCTAAAGGCATACTAAGTTTAAAAATAATCCAAACTTTTAAAAACGATTTTAACCACCTATATGCGAAATATAAAAACTACCGACAGTGTCTTTAATTATTATACCGCATCTTTTGCGGCTTGAGTCTATTTCCTTTGTCGCGCGCATAAAGAAGCCGCGCCGCTTTCGGAATTATTTGATATTTTTAACATTGTTAATAGCAATTTTATTTTTGCGTTTAAAATACCATTCTCTAGCGCGAGAAGTAAAAATACAATTTCCTACCGTCGAACGACAACCAGATTTATATTCTCGACATTTTTATTAACAAAAAACCCTTCTGTTAGGCGGAGTTGTTTAAAGTTTGTTTACTTCAAGGCAGGTACTTTTGACCAATAAAAAGCGTCGAAATGTTTTTACATAACAACAAAATGAAGCTATCGAAAACACTCCTTGACCTTTTTTATTGGACTTGTGATATCCAATCAAAATACACAATAACATGACATATAGCTATTATACCTTTTTTTTTCAAACAAATTAAAATAAATATGACCATCAGATTTTTTAGCTCTCTTGCTATTGGCTGAATTGATAAAATATTTCTTTCGGGAGGTAGTCGCTTGTTGCGAGATTTTTTTATTATAAATCATTTATTTTATTTATTCGAATCCCAAATTACTTAAAGTTTGCAAATAAAATTAAAAAAAAATAATAGTCAATTTTTTCCTGAAAATTCAGTTTTTTGATTATAAGTCGAAAAATTTTGCATTTAGAAAAAAAGGTTATATAACTTAAATTGAAGGTCTTGTAAAAATACATAGTTTATGTCATATAAAGTTTTATGTATCTTTTATGATTTTTGAGATATTGATGTTTAAATTTAAAAAAATCGTTAATATCTGAAAATACTTTTAAATAATAATATTAAAATATTTTTTTCCTGTTTGACCCCAAGTTTGACTTTAGATTCGTGTACAGTGGAAAAACATTAAATCCGAAACTCAGCAACACATCACTTTTTTGTGGACTTGTGTCAGTGCAAGGAAGTTTAAAGTGATATGGAAGCCCAATGCTGTAGAACAAAATTGTCAGGCGTGCAGGGCAGCGGGAATAGGGGTTGGCCCCTCGGAATTTGCGCAATGAATAGTAGGTCAGGGGCCGGATTTCCATAATTCTTTGTTACTATCTATAACATTAACATCATCAAATAATGTCAAACTCAACATTTACTGTTCTTTTTATTTTTGCATAAAATTATTATTTATTAAAGGATACTATTATAGAACATTTAAAATTATTGTGTAATATTAGATTTTATATCAGTCTGATATAATATGGAAAGAATAGATGGCCCACTTTACTGCCTTCTATTTAAATGGTCGATATTTTTGGAAGTTTTATGTATTTTACCAAGAATCTTTGTAAATAAATAAAAACACGATTTTTAAAATAAATTTCAAATTATATAGTATTATGTACTTATTACCAATTTTGTGATAAAAGAAGTGCAAGATAGTGTAAATGAGTTTAATCCAATCCTAAGATTCTGGTTGTACATTAAAAAGTGAAAATTTTTATAACTGCTTTTTAGGCATATACTTTTCACTAATAACAAACATTCATGAGACAGAATAACAGTGGTTAAAATGTTTAGTAACCTTTGGTACCTGAGTATCCATTGTAACAGTTGATAATGCAAGATTAAGAAACCAAAAATCTAATTTATTTTTACACAAATGGTATTGTCTCGAAAGTTGCCTCCTCTCCGATTTTGATCAAATTTGGTATACAGGGGTTTTTTGGGGCGCTGATTACAAATCTGAAAAAATATCTTTTCGGCAACGTTTCGTTTTCGAGATCTTCATCATCAAAGTTGAAAATTAAACTAACCTCATTTTCACTATATTCTCCCTTCTTTTTGTACACAATTCTTGATTTTTACACTAAAGTGGCACACGATATTTTATAAACACCTTTTAAAATCTTGTATTTTTATTTATTTTACATCTTTTTTCCATTAAATTCAAAGGCAGCAGCCATATTTGCTTAAAAATAAAAGTGTAAAAAAGGTGTAAAATAAACATAAAAAAAGTTTTTAAAAGGTGTTTGTGAAATATTGTGTGCCAATTTAGTGTAAAAATCAAAATTTTGTGCAAAAGAAGGAGGAATAGTGTAAATAAGGTTAGTTTGATTTTCGATTTTGATAATGAATATCTCGAAAACAAACATTGGCGAATTTTTTAGATTTGTAATCAGCGCCTAAAACCGTACCAAAATTGTACTTCCTTTTGTTCAATTAGAGGGACCTGTATATATTAAAATTTGCCTGGTCTGCCCAGTAATCAATAATTTTGATCCTTTAAAAGAGTGTACTAAATTATTAAATGAAATAAAAGTACCTAAATATAAACCTTATTTCTTTTTAATAATCCACAGAAATACATAGACATTGTGGAAATCATCTAAAAGATAGTTAAGATTGCCTTACTTTTCTCACTAATATTTCCTATGAAATTTTCATTTTCTATTATTCATAATTGATATATTATTATTTATTCGGTTACCTAACGTTACGTCTTATAAGAAGCACCTAATTTAAATATAAAAAATACTTACCTAAAGTTAAAAGGACGGGTATGTTACCCTTGGATTTGCAAGACAAAACCATACAACCTCTAGTTATTTTGTTACGATATTATAAGTAACAAACAATAAACACAAAATTATAGTCACAATTTAATAAACACTAATCACTAAAATAAGAAGGTTTTGATCAATCCAAAAAACGGTACTCCGGCTCTCATAAAATTATAATGTGTTGGCTAACTTCACACTGATTTATCAGTGTGTAAGTAGGGAACACATTAAATTATTTCGTGGAATTTTGTTATTGCGCAGAATCGGCGGGGCCAACTCTGACAGTTATTTTCATACTGGGCTGGACATTTTTAATCGAATGGGCCATAGCATTGGGCTTCCATACACCTTTAAACATCCTTGTGTCAGTGTCATTATTTTAGTAGGTATATTTTTACTGGAAATAACACACAAACTCAAAATTTTGTAAAAAAAAATATATTTCTCATAGCTAGAACAAGTTTTTAAAAGTGTTTTAAAGTTATACATAAAAAAATAAAAAAAAAAAGTAAACTGATATTAAACATCAAGTATATAATAAATTAAAAAAACAAAAATAATTCACAAACACAAGTACATAACACTAACTGTCAATAAAATCGGTATAATCATAAAAATGAACATTAAAAGTGGAACTTTAAGTTCCGATTTTTCTTCCGGCGTCATGGCCGGTACATCGGAAAAATTTCGAGGCATTCTCATTGGACCACGTGATAAACTTGTCGCCGATCGCGGCGCACACATCAACTTTTGACGTCGCCCTCTGACGTATGCGCGTCGATCACATCGCGACTTTTCGTCAGTCTCATGTAGACGTCTCCGAGTTTAAAACTTATTCTAAAACAAAAACGATTTTAAATTTAAAATAATACAGGAATCGACAAAAAAAATATTTTTAAGTAAAAAATGTTCTATGCATTTTTTTTGTAAAATTCATACTTTTCGAATTATTCGCGATCGAAGTCGTGTTTTTCGTCGATAAAATCAACGTTTTTAATCGGTTTTTTGCAAATACACACACCGCAATGGTCTAAGGATATTCCTATTTTAGGGATATAAATCAAAGAATTTAAAAATATATGGCCAAAAAAAGATAATTTATGGAAATTTATCATATTCTGTACAAAATGTAATATTTTAATTAAATGTAGATACCAGAAAAGAAAAACTACAGTGGCGTACAACCATTTTTTTATTTCAACTAAATATAAAACAAAATTAAAAGTCATATTCTAAACATATACCAATTTTTTTATAATGATGATTTTTTTAATAACGAGTATGGCCTCCTCTGGAGTTTATCACTGCGCGACACCTTCTTGGCATACCCAGAATTAAATTGTCCATATCTTCCTGAGCTATGGCAAACCAAGCAGCATTTAACGCAGCAAACAGTTGTTCTTGGTTCTGGAATTGAGGGTTTTCACGCAAAACCGTTCTTTGTAGCATATCCTATGCATGCTCGATTGGATTTAGGTCAGGTGATTGAGCAGGCCATGGCAAAACGGTGATTTGGTTGTCTTGTAAAAATTGTGCAGCATGTCTAGCGACATGAGGACGAGCGTTGTCGTGCATCAATATAAAGTCTGGTCCAACAAGTCTTGCATGGGGTAAGACCAAAAACATTTGATTCAAGACAAATGGTTGAAGAATCTCTTCCACATATCGATGAGCGTTTAAAAAATGTTCAACCAAAACGAGATCGGTTCTTCCGCCGAGTCGTATTCCAGCCCACACCATTACTGTGCCAGCTCTATAACTGTGGACTTCTTGCACATTTTCCAAGACTCTTTGTAGTCCAGGTTCTCTCCATATCCTCAGTCTTCTTGAATCCGGATGCAACCCAAACCGAGACTCATCTGTAAAAAGAACTGGGGCCCATTGATTATAAATTATTAGTCCAATTCTCGTGTTCTGTTGCCCAAGCTAAACGAGCAGCTCGATTTTCTCTAGAAAGTGGCTGGCATCTCAATGGTCGTCTATTACGTAGTCCACCTTCATGCAGTCTGTTCCGAACTGTAGAATTTGAAATTACGATATTATGCGTTTCGCGTACCCGATTCATTATTTCTGGAACAGTTACTGTGGGATTTCTTCTAGCCATTTGCACAATAAAACGATCTTGAGCAGGCCGAGTCAGCCGTGATGGACCTGGATGTCTTTCAGAAACATCACCTGTTTCTTGGAAACGTGCCCATAATCTTGAGATTACGCTCTGTGATGTGTGGAGAGTTTCAGCAACACGAGCTTGCCTAGTACCAGCTTCTAACATTCCAACAGCTCGCAACATTTCATCCCGGTTAAGATGGCGTCTTTGCATGATAAATAAGTAACAGACGGAGTCTATACTCTACTTTGGATTACAATATACTGACCAATATTTTCAAATTTTAAAACTGATATGTCCACCTACTTTGATTTAAAAACAAGTTTTTGCAGAAGTCCCATTTTTGAACCGTAAAATAAAGTAGTCCATTTTTTATACAAAAAAACCTTAAAATGCCCATCTCTTATCAATATTCTTAACATATTTTACCAACCCAAAACATTTAAACACGATAAAAACTCGTTTACACTCATTGAAATAAATATATCCCTAGACCATTGCGGTGTGTGTAACTCGATAAGTATGCATTTTATCAAAAAAACTGTAAGTAACAAATTGTAGCTTTTAAAAAAACAAATAAAATGGTTTTTTGTAATTGCTTTGGGAACAATACAAACCAAGTTGTGGTTTGTTAAAGGTTAGCTGTTAGTCATCAAACACAAAATTTCAGAGTTTCAAAGCCAAATAACGCAAAATCTATGTATTTTTCGAGGAAAACTAATAGTAACTTTTTTAAAGCATTTGCAATGACCTTTCTTTAAAAAAAAAATAAGATATATACAGGGTGGCCGGCCACATTTTGACCCATTTTAATCGAGAATAACTTTGGAACAAATAAAGGTATCAAGATACGGTTTTTGCAGATGCACTTATATTTCTTTAAAGTTTATTCTCGTACCTTCACGATTTTATTGTGACATTCCATTAGCTCAAAAACAAAATGGCCGATTTTCCATTATAGGACAACTATGTTATTTTAAATGGAACACCCTGTATATGTTTCTATATTTTCAAAATTTAATCTTTCCCCTTTAAAAAAATGTAACACAAGCTATGGTTATCTCAAAAAACAACGTATTTATTGACCTTCGAAAAATTGACTGCATGTCAACCAACAATATTATTTAACAATTAAAATTTGCTTCATATGTTACAAAAAGGATCGCCAAAGGTTTAGGTTATTCACAAAATAATAGTTACAATAAGGTTACATTACTTTTTAAAAAACTACTGTAAATGTTGAAAATGCCTTCCGCCGACTTCGACGCACTTATTTAAATTCGAAAAAAACTTATTAAAACTATTGACTAAAAATTCTTCAGGAATATTTTCTATTATGTTTCGGATATTAATTTTTAATTGCTCTAAATTTTGGGGAAGTGGACTATAACACCTCTCTTTCACATATCCCCACAGAAAAAAATCTGGAACAGTCAAATCTGGTGAACGAGGTGGCCAGGAAATAGGGCCTCCTCTTCCAATCCACCGGTTTCCAAAAACGTTGGTCAGTGAATCCTTGGTAATGTTAGCATAATGTGGTGTAGCCCCATCTTGTTGAAAATAGACGAAATTCAATAGATTTTCTTCTTGCAATTGGGGATAAAAAAATATTTCCAGCATATCAACGTAAGTCCAAGAGGTTACAGTTGGTTCATGAAAAAAATGGCCCATAAATTTTTTGCTTTGACATACCACACCAGACTGTGACTTTTGGCGAATCTCTAACGTGTTCGTTATATTGTCGAGGATTTTCTGTTGCCCAAAACCTGCAGTTATGCTTATTTACTTTTCCATTGAGGTGAAATGTGGCTTCGTCTGACATTATTAGTCTATCCAAAAAATGTATATTGTTCCTTACTAAATTTTGAATTCTCTGGCAAAATTCCACCCTTTGTGGAAAATCAGTTTCTTTTATTTCTTGTAACATTTGAATTTTGTATGGCTTTAATTTAAGTTCTTTTTTCATGATTTCTTGTACTGTAGTTTTAGGAATATGGACTGAACTTGAGATTTTCTTGTTGACAATGTTGGATCTTCCTGAGTTATCTCCAGAATTTGTAACGTTTTATTTAGCAAATTCTCATTGTTTACTAATTTCTTTTTACGGGCTAAAGATCCTGTACTCCAGAATTTTCTGTACCAGATTTTAATTGAATTTTTGTGGGTGGAGCTTTATTAAACATGTTTCTAAATCTTCGCTGGGTTTCTTTTACTGATTTGGTTTCGGCAAACATAATAACACATTTTCCTTTTTCGCTTAACGAGAACATTTTGCGCTTCCTAATTAAAATAACTTGTCAAAAATGACCAACAATGGCTGACAATGAGGCTTGTTGCTGTTATGGAAACGAGATAACTTTGTTTCCACAGGCGACTTTTCAAAAATCCTTTTAAAATAATATTCCTATTCGACATACAGTCAATTCTTTGGAGGTCAATAATGCGTTATTTTTTAAGATAACCATAGCTTGTGTTACATTTTTTAAAGGGGAAAGATTAAATTTTAAAAATATTGAAACATATACAGGGTGTTCCATTTAAAATAACAAAGTTGTCCTATATCGGAAAATCGGCCATTTTGTTTTTGAGCTAATGGAATGTCACATAAAAATGGTAAAGATACGAGAATAAACTTTAAAGAAATATAAGTATATTTGCGAAAACCGCATCTTGATATCTTTATTTGTTCAAAAGTTATTCGCGATCAAAATGGGTCAAAATATGGACGGCCACCCTGTATCATAAAAGTTAAGTGAGTTATGATTAAAATAACATTAGACCAAAATTTTTTGAGTGCAAAAATCTTCAAAAACAACCCCCTAATTACCACCCTAATTAAAATGATTCGTAGCCCTTTTTCAATTCTCTTTATCTATGTATCATAAATACATTCTAAAATGTTAACCGATTAAAATTGCTTAGTTTTGAAAAAAATAAAACTGAAAGTGAAAATCAAATTTCGAAATAACTCTAAAACAAAGGGAGATACGTAAAAATTACTAAGGCATCAAATTGTAGCTTTTTGAATTACAAATATTTTGCATTTTTTTATTTTACTGTATGACGGAAATTAAGTGAGATATAAACGTTTAAAACGCGTGTGTTTAGACGAGCACTACCTTATTTCAGCCCTTTCAACTCATCCCTTTAAAAAAGTAAGGGTTTTAAACAGTTTTAGTATACACGTCTGGCAAACAAATTTCTTAGGTGCGGAGATTTTCAGCGCTATAAAAGGAGATGTCAATTTAATAGAGGCAAAGGCTTGAGCGAAATAAAAAGAGACAGAAAACGTGAAGTTGCCGATTCCCTTACTACCGACCCAAGAAGAAGAGGGGAATGCTTCACAATGACATATCAAAAAAAAACGACCGGGGAATCCCCGTCGCCTACAAGCGGTTATCGAGCAGAACGACATGGGATTCCCCGTTGATTGCAGGTAAAGATGTCTTACGATTTATTTGTTTGCATTTTCACGCAGTCCTGTCTCGTATCGGAAATTTTACATATACTTCAAGTCCAAAATTTCTGTCAATGACGCATCGCTCGCTTTTAGAGTGCCCCGGGTTGTGTGGGGTCAGGGGAATCAATTCCAGTGGCGTATGCATTTTAGAAAATAAATGATAAAATTTCGTCAAAACATGAAAATATTTTTTACAAGCAAAAGTTATTTTCTCACATTTTCATCAACCCTTTAAATTAGTAACAAGCCTATATTATTTTGGTATTATTCGGATTAATGAAAAATTTAATTTTTTTGCTTAATTTTGCACACCTCCTATTTTGAGGTCATAGAACACAAATTTGAGTTTTTTGGCGATTTTTCAACGTTTTTCCAAAAAAAATACATTTTTTACTTTAATTTTACCTTCTCTGATTTTATTTTGCTACATGAAAAAAATAATAAAATTTCAGTCTTAACATAAATTAAAAAAATGTAAAAGCAGAACGATAGACAATCCAAGTTACACCAACTTGCCAATTCACCACCGATCTTGCAAATTCAATATTAAATACGATATTGCTTCATCAAAAATATCCACTATATAAGGAACACGAAAGCTCTGAGATCATCAGCTTGTAGAATCCAATAACTATTTCGGGTGTTTCGTGTTTCATATTTAGGATTTCCATATCGAGAATATTTTTGATCAAACATTGAGGGTCGAGCGAAGCAAGGTTCGCATACCTTATAAAAATGTCATAAAAAAACTATTACAACCTGGTAACAGGTCAACATTTTTAGAATTTCGAGTTGAATTCGGACGTAAACGTTTTACCTACTTTTTATTGAAAATTAAGGTTTTTTCCTTACTTTTTAAGTGTTTTTTTTTAATATTAACATAGTATGTTGTAAATGTTTTCGTGCAAATGACAGAATTTAAAGGAATATGTCGTAAAATGGAATTAAACAATTCAATTATTATTTTTTTAAAATACTATAAGAGGCAGCCAAAAAAACAGCTTCTGATTCATGTTTAACAATCGAAAAGTAAAAAGTGTGCAAAAAATAGCGAAAAAATCGCATTTTCCAGTATCCGAATAATTACTAATATTGATTTTTTTGCCTTTTAAAACTCTGAATACCGTACGCGAATTAACTTTTGTTAAAGTTGCACATATTTCTGCAGCATCCAAAGTGCTTAGTTCTGGATTTCGTTCCCGAGTCCCATGGTAAACATTTTTAACCATTATTCGTTCTTTTAACGTTAACTGAGTTTTTTTTTGTAGGCGGATAACTAGTTAAAGGTTGGTTAATATTCATAGTTTACAGAATTAAAAGCACTTAACAACACTAAATCTTTATATACAATTATATACACTAAATAAGATAAAATATTATAAAATTGGCACAAAACAATATTTCTATATTACAATTATTAGAAATTTATAATATTTAGAAAATACCCTGTATAGCAATTAAAATTTAAACTTACAAAATCTGTCCATAATCAATAATAACTAAATAAAATCATCGAACAGCACGAAAACCCTGTCGATACGCTTATTTTCAAGTCTCTTCAAGTTGTAAACTAAGGAATGTGTGTTGCCACTTTTATTGTCTTCCCGATAACAATGATTTCAATACATTCTTGCAAATTATGGCAACGTGGCGATGAAACTTTTGGCCGGTTCACTGTTATTTGAGCGGAAAAGTATATCATAGGCTTAAAAATCATTTACTAGTGTTAGATTTTTATTCAGCCGCTTCGTCGGTTGGGTGACCGGTATTAAATGAGTCACTGACAGAAATTTTGGACTTTAGGTAGTCAAAACCATCGAAAGTATTTTATTTAGAAAAAGTTTAATTGGCGACAAAAATTGTTATGATTTTTCCATCAATAACAATATCATACGAAAGTTAGGTAGTAGTAAAATATTATATAGCGATAAAATGGATAATACTGACTCAAACGATTCTGAGGACTGAGCATAATAGTCCAGGCAGTCAAGCTCAAAATAGTGTCATACCTCCGAATTTTTTATATAGGCACCGATTTTCTTAAAAATTTGGAATTAAGCTTATCTTACCTCCATATC
>JAHBCN010003480.1:74526-98713 GCA_019359885.1 Listronotus oregonensis | reverse complement strand
CGATTCTTCTTGTATTGATAACATATTAACAAAATAATTAAGTGCCAAAAATGCTTCGGTTTAAAAAAAATGCCTATATTTAGGTAATTTTTCGATTAACTCATCTCAACATAAAGAATGGTTTTTGAACATTCTCAGAAAAGCCCGGCCAAAGAAAGGTTTTATGGGACCTGTACGGATTGTTTACTTAGGACTGGTTTTTTGTTGGTTTAAATATGAATAAATACACCTTACGAATAAATTTGCCTAAATCAGATATCGGTATTTTTAAGAGAATAACAAAATGATTGTTTTGACCGTATGGTAAGTTGGAGAAACAATCCATTACAATTAAAAGTCCATAGATTATAAAACTACACATTATTATTATAATTTTAGTCTTCCTTGGACCAGAAGAATTACTTAGGCACTTGGTAGAGTGGCGGTAGGATGTTAAGGGGGGTGCTATAACTGTTGGTTGGGTAGGGGGCATTCTATGGGGCTGGATTGTCCACCGCGACTTC
The DNA here is from genome assembly GCA_019359885.1 of Listronotus oregonensis. Lineage (NCBI taxonomy): Eukaryota > Metazoa > Arthropoda > Insecta > Coleoptera > Curculionidae > Listronotus > Listronotus oregonensis. The sequence goes on along the minus strand of JAHBCN010003480.1, from coordinate 98,210 downwards.
TGAGCTGTCGTTCTTGCTGCAGAAGTTGATGAGCTGCTCGGTCCATCTCTTCTTGAGTCATATCTAGAGCTTCTTGCATCTCTTTTGAGGTATTTCGGAGAAATTCTGGGTCGCAGTATTTACCTAAAACATATTTCATTTTCAGTTTGAATATTCCCTTAAGAATGAAATTTTTAAGTTTTGTTGAAAATCTAGAAGCGCGTCTAGCCCAAGGAACTTTAAAGGTGTATGGAAGCCCAATACTGTAGAACAAAATTGTCCAGGCGTGCAGGGCAGCGAGAATCGGGGGATTGGCCCCGCGGAGTTTGCGCAATGAATAGTAGGTCAGAGCCGGACTTACATTAAAAAGTGAAAATTTTTATAACTGCTTTTTAGGCATATACTTTTCACTAATAACAAACATTCATGAGACAGAATAACAGTGTTTAAAAATGTTTAGTAACCTTTGGTACATAGGTATCCATTGTAACAGTAACAGTTAAATATTATGTGTCTACAGTATGTCGAGCTTAAAAAGTTGATAATGTAAGTTTAAGAAACCAAAATTCTAATTTCTTTTTAAACAAATACAGAAAAAGCAAAAAGGAACTTTAAGATAAAATTGTACTTTTTTTATTCAATTAGAGGGACTTGTATATATTAAAATTTGGCTGGTCTGCCCAGTAATTAATAATTGGCGGTCCGGCGTGAAAACGGGTATAAGTCCAAAATTGTGAAAAATGAGTTAAGTTCACTAGACAATTGTATATACTTTTATCTTATATAGTGGAAAACGGTATAAGTCTAGAAGCCATAAGAATGATGCTAATTTTTTATTGTGTATTTTGATATAACTCCCATTTTTAGGCATATTATTGTGAAAACGATACATGTACACATACCGGAATTTCCTAAATATATTCAACATTTATTCTGTGTAAAATGGTATAAGTCTACTTAAACTATTAAGCACACAGTTTGTTTGTATAATTGTGAGTGAAAAAAACACAAGAACAGAACAATAACTTATCATTTTTCTCTTTTAATAGATGGAGTTAAAATAAACACATGTAAACGCTGTTTCATGCTAACATTTGATTTAACGAACAGATTTATTACACATGTGGTAAAAAATAAACGTGCGTCAACTTCAGGTTTATTTAGCACTGACAGACATGGAAAATCAGCTCCCGCAAATAAAACATCAGATGCTGATATGGAACTGGTTCGAAATCATATCTCATTGATTCCATCGTATGAGAGTCATTATACCCGTAAAGACTCGAGCAGGAAATATCTGCCTAGCCACTATACTCTCAAGAGATGTTATGATGAATATAAAACTTGGCTAACGCCTGAGAAAAAAGCTGTTTCTCAGAAAATATACGAAACGAGTTTTCGAAACTCCGGAATTAAAATAAAGAAACCCAATAAGGATACATGTGCTACATGTGACAGGCTGTGCATGCTTATTAAAAACACCCAAGGTGAAGCCGCGGAGGAACTGAAAATTAAATTACATAGTCATCAGTCAGAAGCAGACAAGGCGTATGAGGCCAAAAAACAAGACAAAAAATTTGCTCTGAAAGATAACTCTCACTTGTTGTATACGTTTGATTTGCAGCAATGCCTTCCAACGCCAGATATAAAAACATCCATAGCTTTTTACAAGAGGCAGCTTTGGACGTTCAATTTTACAATTCGGGATCTAAAGAGTAAGCAGTGTTATTGCTTTATGTGGCATGAAGCTATGGGAGGCAGAGGGGCAAATCAAATCGCATCATGCCTCTACAAGCATCTTTTATCAAATATTGCTCTAGAAGGAATATCAGAAATTACTTTATATTCTGACACTTGTTCAGGTCAGAACAAAAACACGCATGTTTTAATAATGTTCTTCCTACTTATGAAACTAAACCCATCCTTAAAATATATTAATCACAAATTCTTGGTCCCGGGTCACACCCATATGGAGTGTGATTCGGACCATTCTGTGGTTGAGAAGAAGAAAAAAAAAATGCCATACCAATAGAACATCCCAGAGATTGGGTTCAATTAGTAAGAACATGTGGTAACTCACAGCCATTTCAAGTTATATAGATGACACAGCTCGACTTTCTTGAGTTTTCAGCTTTACTAAAACAATATTTTAGACAGCAAAAGAAAGATGTCGATGGTCAAAAGGTTATCTGGAAAGAGATAAAGTGGTTAAGGTATTCACAAGAGATAGGTACGGTAGAATACAAAACTAACTTAGACGAAAATCAACCTTTTAAAAAAATTAACTATTTGAGCAAGAAAATGATTCCTAATGAAATCAGAACTCCCCTATCTTACAAAGGGCCAATACCTATAACAGAAGAGAAGAAAAAGAACCTGCTAGAGCTACTTCCTTACATTAACAAGACATTTCATTCGTTTTATAAGGATCTTCTTACTAAGCAGCAAGTAATCGACCCATTAATTGTCGACAATGAGAACAGTGACGATGAATAACTTTCATTTTGTATAAAGAAATAAATTTCGTTTTTGTTGTGTAAAAGGGCATAAGTCCACTTTTTCTGTGTAAAAGGATATAAGTTATTTATTTTCTTTAAAATAAAAGTGCAAAAGGATATAAGTTGTGTTTTTTTTCTTAAAACAGGTAATAAATGGTATTTGCATTATAAATTCAAAATAAGTTTACCTTTCTACGAATATTTGTCAGTATTAATAATTTTTAAACAAATATTTTAAGAAATGCGGTTCAGGCCAACTAAAATCTTATTTATCTCAAAACGTAAATTTTGCACTTATACCCGTTTTCACGCCGGACCGCCAATTTTGATTCTTTAAAAGAATGTACTAAATTATTAAATGATATAAAAGTACCTAAATGTAAACCTTTATTTCTTTTTAATAATCCAAGAAATACACAAACATTTGGAAATCATATAAAAAAGATACTTAAGATTGCCTTACTTTTCTCATGCTATTTCCTTATGAAATTTTTATTTTTCTGTTATTCATAATTGATATATTATTATTTATTCGGTTACCTAACGTTACGTCTCATAAGAAGCACCTATTTAAATATAAGAAATACTAACCCAAAGTAAAAAATGCCGGGTACGTTACCCTCAGATTTGCAATACAAAACCATACAACCTCTAGTCATTTTGTTACGATATTATAAGTAACAAACAATAAACACAAAATTATAGTTACAATTTAATAAACACTAATCACTAAAATAAGAAGGTTTTTATGAATCCAAAAAACTTCTGCAACCACAAAATATAATCACACAAAGCAAAACAATCGAAACTAATACGGTTCTCATAAAAGTATAATGTGTTGCCTAACTACACACTGATTTATCAGTGTGTAAGTAGGCAACACATTAAATTATTTCGTGGAATTTCGTTAATGCGCAAAATCGGCGGGGCCAACTGTGACAGTTATTTTCATACTGGGCTGGACATTTTTTGATCAAATCGGCCATAGCATTGGGCTTCCATACACCTTTAAACTTCCTTGGTCTAGCCATGTTTCGGGCTTACCATCGTCCATTTTACTAGTGATTTAATTTCTTTTTGACATATGGGATGTGCCGAACGTTGCCTTATTAAAAGTATTTTACCTTTTAGAATGTGACTTTCTGGTGTGCATTCATGTAAACAGGAACTTACCCAAGCCTTATTCAGCCAAAATGCGTCCAACGAGGCTTTCGGCTGAACCGACAACTTCAAATGACGCCGGTCTTCTTTCTGCTGGACTCCCTGGCAGTGAATGAGTCAATCTTTCGTTAGCCACGTGACCATTAGGTTCTCCGGGCGACACTGAAACTAACAGGGAAATTATTATTAAATACGAAACAATCGTAATGAATGTGTGAACGTTTGTGATGATGTATCTAAAAAAAAGCAGAACTGATCTGATGATCTTAAGTTGCCCACAGACACTCAAAACGATCTTGGGACCTGCCTTAAGATCAGTCGTACAACAGATCTAAAGCACAGAGTTTTATTAATGCCAGTATAAACAACAGATTCTTTAACTGCTGATAGCTTTAAATTCAGAGATTCAATGACCACCTACTTCAAAATGAGATAAGTGTGATTTTAACCTAAAAACTTTAAAAACTGGTTACCACTACCAGAAGTAATCAGAACTATTTCCTAGTTTAAGTTCTGTTAGTATTGATTGGGAATAAGCATAACTAACTGGTTACTACTAACCAGAACTAGCCACGACAACCAAACCAAAGATTAGATGATGATGCTTAATTTACTAACTGAAACAGAAACAACATCGACCCGATGACGCTAAAAAACATGAGATATTGTCCCTCCTACTCCTGACAAAATCTGCTGCACTCAGACGCTGATTGAACCTCATTTGACATTAAAGGACATAATTTATAATTTATTCAATAGTTTTACCCCTAAAAATCACACCCTTAATCAAGGTGGATTAAAATGAATTAAATATTACCGATTTGTCCGAAAATTTGGATTTATATTCTACTTCCTCTCCAGTTGAAATATCGCCCTGTGTCGTTGGTTGCTCATTATTTTTTAGGGGAGAAAACTACCTATTCGTGCAAATAATTGTAAAATTTAAGCTTACATTTAAATTTTTTTAAAATACATTAAATAAACATTAATTGACAGCGTAAAGGATGAATTATGATAAATTAAAAAATTTCAACCCCTAAAAAACCACCCCTATTTCAGAAATCCTTTAAAAAACGTTAAAAAAGATCATTTAACCATTTGAAATTTATTGTATCATATAGTAATATAAAAGTAAGGTGTTTTGTGGTTTTTTGTTTTTATCATTTATCTATACATTTCAACCCTTATAAAAACCATCCCATCAAAGAAAATTTTAAAAGTGTATTCGTCAACACTCCAATATATGATTTCTGATTTCTACAAAAATATGTAGTTCCTTTTTTGATCTTTTGCCTAATTTCTAAACTATCAAGTCCTACAAAAAACCATTTTATAGGTTTTTTCAAGAGCTATAAGGTCACACTTATTAATTTTCTCTAACATTTTTTTTAAATGGTTGGGGTTAAAAGGGGTTGAAAAAGCGACTATTTACGAACACATTTAAGTTTTAAATGGCCATAACTCACTTAATTTTTATCCTACAGTAAAACAAAAAAAACGACAAATTCCGGTAAAGAAGACCTACCATTTTGTATTCTACAAAATCTTACGTATCATTAAGGGTTTTTAAGTTATTTTGAAGAAAAGGCTATTTTTTTTCGAAATTACAAAAATGTTTTTTTTTTAATCTTTGGACAGTCCACGAAGGCTGATGCCTAAGTACTAACTTACCGTGGGTGTCTTCAGTGTGGTGAGAGGGAGTTTGTTCACACGGGACTTAAATTTTTGGAGATTGGGAGGAGAAGGAAAAACTTCTGCGGGCAGCAGGTTCCATAGTCTTGACACTCTAGGGATGAAGAAACGAAGAAAGCGGGAAGTTCGGGGCCTCTCTAACTGAACTGTAAAAGGATGCATAAAAGTTGCATTACGTGTTGCTCTATTGGGAGCTGCCAGAGAAGGAATTATACTGGCCAACTCCTCTGAGCAGAAGCCGTGAAAATACCTATAGAAGAGCGACAGATCCCCTACAGCTCGACGGTGGGCAAGAAGAGGAAGCCTTTCTGTGAGCGTTGGATCATTAATAAGACGAACGGCTCTTCTTTGACTGGAGTCCAGAATGCTAAGTGTTGTAGGGGACGCCATTTCCCAGACATGAGAACAATATTCTAAAGAGGGTCTGATTTGGGATACATACAGAGTGTACAGATTGGAAGAAGAGAAATATTTTCTGGCTCGGAAGAGAAATATTTTCTGGCTCGGAAGAGAAATCCAATCTTTTTTGAAGCTGCCGAAGCTATGGATAAAATGTGTTTGTGCCACTTAAGGTTATTCTCAAAAGTAACGCCGACAAGATTAAACGACTCTTTGTTCTGCAGAACTTGGCCGCTCATATGTAAGGGATGAGCATTTACAGACTTTTTTCGCGACAGCGAACATGACTGTATTTTCGAGGCTTTAAAATGAACAAGATTTTTGGCGTCCCAATCCAAGATAAGTTTGAGGTCTTGTGAAAGAGATATTTGCATTGACCTGCGCTTGTTTTCGAAATCAGGATTACACGGTGGCTTAAGAAATTGAATACTAGAGTGGAGGGAACTATCGTCAGAAAAACTATGAATGGGATTGATTGTGGAAGAGAGAAGATCGTTAATGTGTAGAAGAAACAGCGGGGGTGCCAGCACTGAGCCCTGGGGCACCCCAGCATTAATTTGGTAGAAGCTGGAGGAATGACCATCTACACTAACTGATATACGTCGATAAGAAAGGAAACTGGAGAGCCAAGAGCAAAGCTTAGGTGGAAGACCGTAAGAAGGAAGTTTGTTAAGAAGCCCATCATGCCAGACCTGATTGAAAGCTTTGGATATGTCAAGAGCAACGATCTGCGATTCACCAGGAAACTCAAGAGACTTGTTCCAGTTGTGTGAGACAAAGGAAAGAAGATCAGCTGTGGATCTACTGTGAGAATCCATATTGTCTATCATGTAAGATCTTATGTTTTTCCAGATACTAACTAGTCTCTTTCACTTTAATTTTTTTTTTCAAAAATATGCCTTTTAAACTGGTCAAACTTCCTGAGCATATTACAAATACATAAATAAATTTTAAATTGACAAATATTATTTTCAATTTGAGTAGTAATTAGGGGGTGTTTTTCACATTTTTTTCTTCAAAATAAATAGAGATCAACTTTATTTTGGCCATAACTCGCCTAATTTTAGTGCTAGGGACTTTTATAAAAAAATAAAAATAAAGGTTTTCAAGTACTTTAAAAAAGGTTCTTTAAGCTCTTCCCAAAAAATTTATCGCTTTTTGGTTTTATCTCGTTGAAACTTTTAATTTTGGCATTTGATGAATGAGAACCGACCTTCAACAGGCTATAACTCCGTGTGTATTGAGTCTTTGGTCATCATAACCATTCTTGTTGTTTTTTTGTAAGCTACATTTGGTAGCAATGATTGTTTTCGGTAAAATGCTTACTTTTCGAGTTATTTGCGAAAAACCGTCTGAAAACGTGTTTTTTTTTTTTTTGGTTAAAAAATTGACATTTTTAATTGCGAATAACTCGAAAATTAGTGCCTTTCGGAAAAGTATTTACGGAACAAAAGTTGCTTAGAAATAGTCAATCTATCCATTTCCAAACTTATTTTTAATAAAATATTTCCACCCCCGAGAAGGGGTGGCATTCATCCCCAAGGAAAAAGCACCTCTCGGTACACTTACAACTTTGAATTAAAGGATAAATAGAATATAAATCCAGATTTTCATGCAAATCGGTGCTGTTTGGAGAAATTCAGAAGGAAACTGGTCATTGGCTGGACTAATTCTATCCTCATTGGGATTAGCGAAATAAAACTCTGTGTTATTCAAGTCTTTTAGATCTTTCAATTGCTTTAAGCCTCTATGGACGCCGCTGGATATAAATTTAAGTTAGGTTAAAAAAAGTTTTCAAAAAAAAATCCCTGTAAGTTTAGGATTGCTAGACATTTTTTACTGTATCTACTAATTGTTTCTAATAATAATTTAATTAAAAAAAAAACAAATTACTAGGTATTTCTTACTGTAACAACGTATTGTTTCTAAAAAAACTTAGCCTAACAAAAAAAATCTATCGACCTAAACAACATCGACAATACATCTTCTTGTAAATATTTTTAGTTAAGCTTACTTAAAAACGAAAATCAATCTCAAGAACTGTAAAAATTGACTTGCTAAGCTTGCTAAGCTACATTTAGTGGCAAGATTTCTTGGTTAAGACCATTTTTCAACAAAGCTATCTTAAACCCACAATAAAGAACGTATTTTGAAACACGCATTTAAAATTACAGATGTAGTTATTCGGTAAATTGTAAAAGCGGAATTTTCCTAGCGAATCCGATGCCCGCTTTATTCTCACAAATCAAGGTGACTTTACTTTGTGCGAATCTTCCTCGCGAATCTGACGAGCGCATCATCCTCGCTTTCATCTCCTTCCAAGCATTTTCGCGTTTGTTTTTATTGTGATAATTTTTGTCTCTCCATCTCATAAAATAGGATGGTACAGTAAAACTTGTGTTAACGGACACCCTTTCATATCGGCCACCTGTGTTATCGGCCACTTTCAAGTTAACAAAAATCTGCTTTATAAAAAATCCCGTATAAAAAACCCATAGATAATGGACAGCCCCACGGCCAGACAGATCTCAATCTTTAAAACCTATTTCAGGTAAATCAACCTTTTTGTATTGACCGGAAATTCTTTGGGCTAATTTACATTTTATTATTTTATGATTGTATTCTGCAAATTTTAAAGGTTAAAATACCGAACAATAATATTTATGGCCAGGTTCAAATAGCATTAGTCGCTTGGGAGATTATCTTCACATTATATTTTTAGTTGTGTCTTAAATTAATAGGAATAAAGTTATCGTGTTCGGAATCGAAAAGTGTTTAATCATGTCCCCAAAACGAAATCGTTTGTCATTAAAGGAAAAAATTGATGTTATCGAGAAATGTAAAAAGTACGCTTTGGGTTCGCGAAAACTGGCTGAAAAGTTTGGTGTTGGAAGATCCTAAAAAAATAATATTATCAAGAATAAAGCTTAACTAAATCGAAGAAGGTGGTAATTTAGAACAAAAAAGAAGAAATTCCAGAAGTCTGGAGGATTGGCAGTAGATCTAGTGATCTACAATTTTTTCTGCAAAGCGAGAAGAAAATTTTTTTCAATATCTGGACTCTTAATTAAACAAAAAGCACCTGAGGCAGCAAGCAATTTCAAAGTGGAAAATTTTGTAACCTCGAATGGTTGAACACTGTTACCTGGCAATACTGGCCAATTATTCTTAATTTTATGGTGGTGGTTATAGACAAGTTTTACTGTATAAGTATATTTTTTAGTCAAATTATTTGACCGCTCTTGACTTATTATATTTCGAAGCCATTCTATACGGCTCGAGGCAGCACACTGACTGAGTGTTGTCTCGCCATGCATCGTCCTTACGCATTGTGACTCAGGGGTCTGGACAAGTTTACACAAGGCGAGATGTGATGCGCGCATCAAATTCGCAAGAAAGATTTGTGCAATGGAAGTCCGCCCTAATATATACTGCGAATTAAATTCAGCCAAAATATATTTTTTAAACCGTTGTGCTAGCTTAATGCAAAAGTTTTTTTGTGCTGTATTAATAAAGTCGGAATAGCAACACGCGTTAAGGTAGTTCACTCGTAACTCAACGGCTTTTCCCAAGAATTAATTAAAATATAGGTTGAATAAAAGTGTCTTTAATCTAATTAAAAAAAAAACGTTTTTTTATTGTCTGTAAAACGAGATATTAACAATCAAATTTTGCCAGCAATCTCTCTTATATCACCAGGTCTGCCAACGCTCCTTTTAGTTTGTCTTGGTGATCGGCGTAGCTAGAATTTTTAAACTTTTTTATCTAAAACTTTAGACATGGGACCCACACCAAATTTATACCAGATGCTACTATCCCCAAGGGGAACACTTTAGTAAAGAACATTTTCATTTTGGGATTTGCGAAAAAAAGTTGATTTTTTTACTGCTCCCCCCCCCGGAAATTTTTCGTTTCAAAAGTAAATTCTCAATTTGTATTTTTTTTTTCGTAAATTTGATTAAACTTAATCGGTTTCGCATGGTTTTTTAAAAACCATAGCCAGTTAATTTTTTTTACTCAACAATTTTCGTATGCATACACTTCAGATGCCTCTAACTTCAAGAAAAATGCGTATATTTCCGCGTAATTTGGAAGTTGACGATAAAATTTAAACCAATTCATGAAAAAAATACAAATAGAGGACTCGCTTTTAAAACTTAGATTTTTCCTTGGGGGGGCAGTAAAAAAAATCAACTTTTTTTCGCAAATACCAAAATAAAAATTTTATTTACCAAAGTGTTCTCTTGGGGCCAGTAAGTAGCATCTGGTATAAATTTGGTGTGGATCCCATGTCTCAATTTTAAGATAAAAAAGTTTGAAAATCCTAGCTCCGCCGAATTGGTCTCCATCTTACGACTTTTGCTACCCATCTTTCTACATCCTGCCTGGCAACGTGTCCAGCCCATTGCCATTTTAATTGTTCAGCTCTCTTCAAAACATCCGTTATTTCTTCGTTTTATTTTTACGTTTGTTATTTTATCCTTAAGACACACTCCAAGCATTGCTTGGAGTGAGTGCGTTTTTGTGCGAGTGCCATCGTTTCTAGACCATAGGTTATCACCGCAACTATCATATACTTTTCTTTTTAGGTTTATAGAAATTTTTCTGTTATTCATTATATGTTGCAATTTACCAAAAGCTGCTCATATTGAAGCAATTCTTCTCTTAATTTCTGCTGATTGATTTGCTTTTCCCAGCTTAATAGTATGTCCCAAATACACATAGTGGTCCACAAACTCAAAGTCCTGATTTCCTACTGTAAAAGTTTCCCGATCGTTGCTAAGGATTTCTGTTTTACTATAGTTCATATCGAGGCCGATTTTTCGCGAAGCGTCATTCAGTTCGGTTAACATTTTCTGGAGTTCATTTAGATTGCTGCTAATAGGAACAATGTCATCGGCAAATCTAAGTTGACTTATACACCAGTTAAATTGTGTTTTTACTATGCAAATTTTGGGGTAGTTTAGATTTTTTTTGTTTTATATGTTTTTTGATGTGCTGAATCCGAATATGAGGTTTGCTAACAAAATTTCGTGAAGGAATATTGAAAAAAAAAGCAAAAAACTTAGAAAAATTATGTAGTTTTACCGTTTTCAGCTTATAACTTAGAAACTATTGGTTTTTCGTGAATAACTTTCCTATACAAAATTGAAGTTCATAAAATTTTCTACAAATTCATTATTAAACATGGAAAAAAAAACAAAAAAATTGAAAATTGTATGTATTTTTACGGTTTTTAGCTTATTACTCAGAAACTATTGTTTTTTTGGAAAAAACCATTATATACAAAATAAAGGTACATATATATTTTCCTACAAATTTCATTTCTACGGTTTTGTTCTCTGATAAACCATTTGGATTCAAGTGCTACTTAAATATTGACATATTCTGGTAATCTCGCAAAAGCTCACTTTTTCACCATGCAACTCCAGTTGGCTGCGCATATCTTATTTAGATTGTGTAGGTGAAGGTAAAACTGGTAATTTTTTATTTAAAAATCGCATAATACTAAGTGAAAATTAAATTTTAAAGTATTGTATAGTAATTATTATATTCCAAATATTTATAAAAACTTAAATGAGCCGTTTACGTTTAGACGGTCCAGCCTGAGGCTCTTCGAAGGTGGAGGGACCTCGCTGAGGTTCCTCAAATGCGGAAGAAATCTACAGTCCTCACCTTGCCGCTGCCAATACCCTATTAGATCATATATTATTCCTCCACGCGATGCGTGGCTGCGACACAACTTCTGCTTTGTTTAATCAGGGAAAACTAAAATTTCTAAAGGTTTTGCAGAAAAACAGTATCTTGCAGCAAGTCATTCAAATATTCAAAGATCCTCATGCACACCAGGATAAGATTGCGGACGCAGGAAACTTGTTTCTTATGGCTCTATATGGGAAAGGACATGAGACTAGCCTGAACAGTTTGAGGTACAGGCAATACCTGTCTTCATCGTACAAAACTGGAGGTAACTTCGCCTCACTTCCGCCCACAGAAGCTGCTGCTCGACAGCATTCACTGAGAGTTTACCTTCAAGTGCAGCAGTGGTTGTCCAGTAAAACCGTACTCGATGAGCAGCAAAGAGATCCGACCAAGTGGGGGTGGAAAAAAACAAGAAACGGACTCCTGCCAGTGCCAACCACATTAAACTCTGCACCAGACTCGATACTCCGACAGATTTCTTGCAAGTGCAAAAAAGGTTGTCAACGCAATTGCGGTTGCAGAAAAGCAGGCCTCCACTGCTCCACAATCTGAACATCGTGCGAAGGGCTGTGTGAAAATGTCGAGCCACCGGAAGACAACATTGACATAGGCGACGAACAGATCGAAGAAAGAGATGAAGAACAAACTGAAGAAGCAGTGCCACACAATGCGTGTGTGTAATCCCACAGTTTATTTACCAAGGAATCACTGGGAGGAAAAATTTGGTTCTAAAGCCTTATTTGCGTGGTTCTTTTTCATAATAAACAAACTTTTTTTTATTAATAAATTAAATTGACTAGTTATATATTTTGATTTTTTTTTATTGAAAACTAATTGTTTTTACATGAATAAATATTTATTTCGCCATATTCAAATAAATCCTTTATTTAAAAATAATAAACTGGCATTAACTGATTTTTCAGTGCAATATTATAACAAGTTGTTGTTTTCTGAGCACCTATTTCATTTTCTAGATGCACCTATGCCCGGGCCCGGCGCCTTCGAGGAACCTCAACCATGTTCTTCCGCATTTGAGGAACCTCAGCCAGGTCCCTCCATCTTCGAAGAGCCTCAGGCTGGACCGTCTAAACGTAAACGGCTCATTTAAGTTTTCGTAAATATTTGGAATATAATAATTACTATACAATACCTTAGAATTTATTTTTCACTTAGTATTATGCGATTTTTAAATAAAAAAATATCAGTTTTACCTTCACCTACACAATCTAAATAAGATATGCGCAGCAAACTGAGCTTTTGCGAGATAACCAGAATATGTCAATATTTAAGTAGCACTTGAATCCAAATGGTTTATCAGAGAACAAAACCGTAGAAATGAAATTTGTAGGAAAATATATATGTACCTTTATTTTGTATATAAAGGTTTTTCGCAAAAAACCAATAGTTTCTGAGTAATAAGCTAAAAACCGTAAAAATACATACAATTTTCAATTTTTTTGTTTTTTTCCATGTTTTGAGCCCAAACGGTTCGTCGGAGAACAAAACTTAAAATAATGAATTTGTAGAAAATTTTATGAGCTTCAATTTTGCATAGAAAAGTTATTCACGAAAAACCAATAGTTTCTAAGTTATATGCTGGAAACGGTAAAACTACATATTTTTTCTAAGTTTTTTGCTTTTTTCTTTTCAATATTCCGTCACGAAATTTTGTTAGCAAACCTCATATTCGGATTCAGCACCCCAAAAAACATATAAAACAAAAAAAATCAAAACTACCCCAAAACTTGCACTCGAAGGGCCCGTTTAGGCACATAATAACTGTATTATTAGATATCTCCTATGAATTTTGATTCCAACCCTGCCCCACTAATGCATCATTAACATTGTCGATATCTGTCATGTATGAATGACATGCATTCATTTCCGAATATCTCAAAAACGGTAAAACTAATGCAATATAAACCGTATTAGAAAATTTAAAAAAAAACCTTAATTTTTTGACCGGTTTGTTAAAAAGACATTGATTTTTGAAAGTTTACTTAGGTCTGTTTGTTGTTAAAAAATAGTGTACCGGGTGTCCAAATAAGAAAGGACGCCGGCTGTATCTCAGAAAATGTTTATCGCAGAGCGTTGGGGAAGAATATTTTAAGTAAAAGTGGTCAAGAGAAATAGCTGGAAATTATTTTCAAGTTTCTGAAATGGTCGCTAGGGGGGGGCGTAACTACAATCTTGAATCTAAAAAAGTGATGTTTCTGTGAATTTTAGTATATTAACCTAACAAAAAAATATCTAATCTTTATAGTCAAGCATAATTTGAACCTTTTTTGTTTGACAATTTTTGCTGTATCTCTAAAAATAAAGTAGTGGGGGGTATTTAAAGGTTTTCGTAAAAAACACTCTGTATCTTCAAAACGACTAAGCCGATTTTAACAAGTTTAGGCTAGTTTACAAGAGCTTTTCTTGGGCTATAAATGTTATGATATTAAAGTTTTGTTAGTTTCACATGTCGCCGCTAGAGGGCTTTTTTCAACATTTTGAACAAATGGTAATTTTCTCAAAAAAATGAAATGCATTGGTATGATTTTTTTCATAAAAAAGTAGCTAAATAATGCTTAAACAAGCTCGCAAAAACCATATCTCGATATCTTGTTTCTTACCTAAAATTTATGCCAAAGAAAATTTTATACGTCAATATCTCAAAAACTGTAAAAGTTACCAGAAATTTTATATGACATAAATTATGTGTTTTTACGGAGCCTTCAATTTAGGTTATATAATCAATTCGCCTAAATGCAATACACTACGAGTTATAATTAATAAATCAAATTTTCTGGATTTTTTCAAGGTATACCAGTGGAATTCGATTTTTTTATTATAACTCGCATTGCTTTTAGACGAAAAAATTATATAACCTAAACCAATGGTTCCGTAAAAATAGATAATTATTGTTTTATAAAATTTCTTGTAGGTTTTATAGTTTTTGAGATATTGACGTATAAAATTTTCTTTCTCCCAAATTTTAAGTAAGGAACTAGATATGAAGATACGGTTTTAGCAAGCTTATTTAGGCATTATTTAGCTAGTTTTTCATGAAAAAAAAACGAATACATTCAATTTTTTTGAGAAAATTAACCATTTTTGTTGGAATATCGAAAAAAACCCTTTAGCAGCGACATATGAAAATAACAAAACTTCAAATATTATAACATTTATAGCCCAAGAAAAGCTCTTGTCAACTAGACTAAGCTTGTTAAAATCGGCCTAGCCGTTTTGAAGATACAGAGTGTTTTTACGGAAACCTTTAAATACCCTCCGCCACTTTATTTTTAAAGATACAGCAAAAATTGTCGAACACAAAAGGTTCTAATCATGCTCGACTTTAAAGATCAGATATTTTTTTGTTAGGTTAATATAGCAAAATTCACAGAAACATAACTTTTTAAATTCAAGATTGTAGTTACGCCCCCTAGCGGCCATTTCAGAAACCTAAAAATAATTTTCAGTTATTTCTCTTGACCACTGAAAACATTTTTTTTTTCCAATGCTTCGTAATCGCTCTTATGAAAGGTGTATTTTAGGACTAGGTGGGCCTAAAAAGTGTAAAATGGTGTAAAATAGTGTAAAATATTACTGAATAACGAACAGACCTTATGTGTTGTGTGTACGTGTACAGTCTCCTACAAAAATAATATTTTTAAGAATTGAGAACCTCTAACTTTTGGTGAATCGTATTCGATCTTATTTGGAACAGCGCTATATTTGTGGTCCATTCAAAATACTGCATTATGAATTAAACTAAAATAGGAAAAAATATAGTGATCCGTACTGGTACTAGTCCCGGCCCGTTCAATAATAATTTTTTGCTGGAGAGAGATGGGTGAGTGCGGCGCGGATGGCATGGAAGAGACAAAGATAAAAGATGTTTATCCTAATCTCGATTTAAATTAAATGACGACTGTTGCGAGTAAACTACCTTAAGATTTTTTTTATGTTAATATTGGTGCGCCTTGTGTTACACTATTTATTTTAACACATTTTTCTTGTTCTGTTAACGCCACAATCCGCGATTTCTAATTCTTGATCGACTCTTTTTGTAAAAAAAGTTAAGCCTTTGTTGTTTTCGGTCTTAGCCTAAAAGCACATGCGGGAAAAATTCATGCAAAACCGATTATTCACAGAAATCTCTTTATCAGAAAAATATCTACGAAACGTCTAATATTATTTTTTATTTAGTTTTGTTTAAAAACAAAAACCTAAAAATCTACTGTACATATACAGGGTGATTTATGAGGAAATGTCAATACTTCGGGTACGTTGTCAGGGTCCAAAAATAAACATAAAAGACTATACAAATATGGGTCCGCTAGGCCTTCGTTTTCAAAATACAGGGTGTTAAAATTTTGTATTTAATTTTTCTATTTTTTAAATAAAATCTATAATAATGTAAATATTGGAGTAAAAATTGATATCCGGGGGTGTTTTGGTATGTCGGATTCGAATCCAATCCTATTACGGCTCTTACTTGTAGGGGGAGCCACCTACACGTATTTTTACTATTTTAAACAATCACAACTTTTTGGTACGACCCTGTATTACATTTTTAAGTAAATTAAATAATTGTTTTGTGATTTTTCCGTCAAAAAGGTATACTTGTTAAAAATTGATATGAGCAACCGTTTTCGAAATATTTGGATTTAAAAAAATTACGACGCATCTAATTTTATTATAGCAAAAATATAAAACAAAATGTATAATTAAACAATATATATTTTAATTTTCAATAAAATTATTGTACTTTAATGATGTTCGGGAAAACATAAGCTAGGTTTTATAATTTTTAAAAATTCCATAATTTACTTTCAAGCACATATCAGCTCTGTGGTGAACACCCTGTATCTCGAAAACAAAGGCCTTGCGGACTCATATTTGTATAGACTTTTATGTTTATCTTTGGACCCTGACTACGTACCTGAAGTATTGACATTTCCTCATGAATCACTCTGTATAAAAGGTTAAATAAAAGAAGGTTTTGGTCTGAGAACTGTATCATCAAAATAATTTTAAACATATTTGCAACGTCATTACTCCGTTTTTATTTTGAAAATATCTTTGTATATTAAATTGTTTTTTAACAAGGGTAACAAGAATAAATGTGGTAAACAATTTTACTAGTATTTATTATTTCCCTTATACGCTTATAAAGTAATATAGAATATAGATCAGTGATTTAGAAAAACAGCATTTGAACTCTGCTTTTCAAAAACAAAACATAAATCTTCCGTTATGTTGGGCCATCAATTGGAACAAAACTTTTTACTTACACATTACTAAATTAAACAGGGACGTATTGAGTTAGATATTTTAATAAATATTTTTTTTATACCGAGAAGGTATATTACCATGCATAAAATAAGTGTGTTTCGTAGTAACCAAAGATACAGAAACTAAATTTTGAGAAATCCAAATCGATGAAAACAGTTATTTGCTTTAGATTTTGTTTCTAAATAGTTTAGGCGAGAAGTGTGTTTCTTGCAAAAAATAATTAGAAGGCTTAGAAAAATATGAGCGATAGCTCTTTTGACGCGGAATGCAAATCTGAGAAAGGCATTTTGAGGATTTTTTTGCCCATAAACACTGCAATTGTTGTAAACAAAAAACGAAAAAAAAAGCCATCTCGACTTTTGATAATAACTTAAAAACCATAAGAGATAGCGGAAATTGCAAAAAAGATCCTTGAAGAGCAGAAAATTTCCGATAAAAAAGTTCAAACTTTCAAGTTCTATCTCCATTATTTATAATTTTTATTTAACGCCTCCGCGCGACATTTTTGGCTGCGCGCTCGGCGTCAAAACCGAGTACGTCACACCAAATATTTTTTTAGGGTATTAAATATTAATTTAAAAAAATAATAAAAAAATATGGTGTATTCATAACACTTCAAAGAATTTATTCGTGTTAAAAATTTAACTTAAAGTCATTTCTTCAACAAGTAAGACAATTGTTAATTAACAAAGTTGTTTTGAACTTTCGTCTTCATTGTACATTAAAAAAAATGTGTTAATTTTTCGCGTCGTAGAGCTCTTCTTATATATAAATACCTAACAAAATCACGCCATAAAAGTTTAAAAAAATTTAATGCTTTCTTTATAATAATTTTGACAATATTACCCTGATTTTTCATTTTTTGTCAAATTTATAAAATTATTATTAACAAAGAAATATTTTTTTAAAAACTTTTGTGGCGTTGTCTTGTTAAGTATGTATATAAGAAAGGCTTTACGAAGCAAAAAATTTATACGACAATTACACAGCTCCACAAAAAAAATCGCTGGCACCCGAAACGAGAATAGGTGTCCTATATGTTTTTGGGGTCGCTGATCATGAATCTGCATTCAGAATTGCCGTATCGCATTAAGATTATAAATAAATCGCAAAAAATCAATAAAAATAGGCCCGCCTGCTCGCCAGCCTGCCAATTCGCCTACTCGCATGTCTACCCGCCTGCCTGTCTGTAACGAGTTTATGTTACAGATATGTACGTTTATGGGCATGGAATTAAAGGCGAGATTTGAGATTAATGTGCTTTAGGTCTAAAGGTTTCGAATTAATCTTTTTCTTCTTCTTCAATATAGCAGTGAGTAGATTCCGTTAACTGCTACTCTTGGCATCATTACCCGGTTTATTTGGATTTAATCGGTTCAGGGTTTATGGGTTTAAGATTTACAGATTTAAGTTCTTTAAGTTTATTCTTAAGTTATTCTCCTCTCGGGTGCCGGCGATTTTTTTTTGTGGAGCTGTGTTATTTAAGCATTTTTTTTAATGTACAATAAGGACCAACGTTTGAAACAATTTTGTTAATTGACAGTTGTCAAACTTGTTAAAAAACTAACTTTAAGTTAAATTTTCACCGGAAATGAATTCTTTAAAGTGTTCTAAACACACCGTAATTTTTTTTAATTTTTAAAATTAATATTTAATATCCTAAAAAAATTATTTAGTGTGACGTGTTCGGTTTTGAGGCCGAGCGCGCAACCAAAAAGGTCGCGCGGAGGACCATCTTCATCGTTAAATTAAAATTATAAATTATGGAGATAGAGCCCCGGGAGTTAAGACTTTCCTCCTCTTCAAGGATCTTTTTTGCAATTTTTGCTATCTCTTATAGTTTTTGAGTTATCATCAAAAATTGAAATGGCTTGTTTTTTTTTTCATTATTTGTTTATAACAATTACAATTTTTATTGGCAGAAAAAAATTCTTGGAACGCCTTTGTCAAATTTGCATCCCGCATTGTATAGCTTATATTTTTATAAGCCCTTTAACTATTTATCGCAGGAAACACACTTCTCGACTAGACATAATAAATTTGTTAGCATTGTCTAAAATGAACTCAACAATTTAGTTTTTTGGATCTAGAGTTTACTGTTATTCTGAAATCAAGCAAACATTTTTAAAAAGTACAGTGTCATTTTGCTAAAGTCACCGAACAATATACCACTACGTTTATCTTAAGGAGCTTTATCAATCTTATTAAAAAACATATCTATTTTACAAGACCAGATTTTCAGAATTTAGTTGTTGCTTTTCTTAAGCTACAGAAAATGTTCATTACTAAAATTTTTCTGACACTATATATTTTACAGAGACTTCCGTGAATTTACCATGCAAATAACTGTAGCAGAAGGGATATCAGATCAACTAAAGAACTACAGATATATTATTAAAAAATGTATGGCCAAAAATATTTAATTAAATCTTGGCCGTATTTGCCCAATGACGTTTATTCTAAATCTTAAAAGTACAAAAGTATGATTTTACTTCAAAAATTTTATTAAGGAATAAAAGAAAACAATTAAAGACGAATTGAAGAAAAAAAGTGAACACATAGTGCAATTATTATAGCAAAAAAAAGGTAATTTTTGTAATTATTGTTAACAGATATCTTACTGCGCCATGACTTCCGGAAAAACCTGTATATTACTAAAATTAAAAATAAGACCAATTTTTTTTCCAGATATTTTTTTTAACAATAATTATTTTCCCTTTTTTATTTAATATAACAAAAAGTACTGGCTATATCACTTTACTCATAAAAGACCGTTTGTAGAGAATTTAAAAACCTACAAAATGGTTTTTAAAAAATCCCGATCCAACCGATTTTCACCGAGAAAAGCCGGAAAACGCCTAAAACAGACCTTTTTTTAAAAATTCGTATATCCGTTAATTATCAATATTAGGAGGTATTTTTTTGGGAAATGATAGTCAATAACATATATTTTGAGCTGCCAAAAAATAAAAATTGTCGCATTAATAGTTTTTATTCAATCGCACTATAAACAAATTGGGCCCCTATCTTGCAAGTGTTGTAAATATTAGGCAAATGGTCCGATTTGAATTTTTAAAACGGTTTTTGAAAGTTGAAATTAAAAGCTGCAAATTGTATATCTCAAATTTTCATATAAGTTCGAAGAACACTGTTAAAAATGCTTGTGAACCTAGCGTAAAGGGGGCACCCAGCAGCGGAGGAGGAGCGAGAGACGGGCTGCGTGCATCGACGCGCTAGGTTCACAACAAGGAAGTTTAAAGGTGTATGGAAGCCCAATGCTATGGCCCATTGGATCAAAAAATGTCCAGCTCAGTATGAAAATAACTGTCAGAGTTGGCCCCGCCGATTCTGCGCAATAACAAAATTCCACGAAATAATTTAATGTGTTCCCTACTTACACACCGATAAATCAGTGTGTAGTTAGGCAACACATTATACGTTTATGAGAGCCGTAATGGTCTTAGGTTGTCTAAGGTTTTTGGCGCAACGGCGCGCGCGGCGCATATTGGACTATATCCGCGCTGTATCGTCAATCGTCGTCGTCTCATCATTCGTCATTTTTAGGCATGAGCTAAATAGCGATGTTTGCATAACGCCGTTATCGGCGATCGCGATTTTTAAATAACGGCGATTTAAAAGCGTTATCGTGATCGCGACATTTCGCACTACGTCAAACTAGTGTTTTCATCATTTGCGGCTATTAGCGCTCTTGACTGATTCATTTAGCTATGGTATATTAATTTTACTTGCCTCCTTGCCTGCCTCCTAATATACTAATTATAAACTGTAAAACTAGAGCGGCTGACTAGGAAACTTGGTTTTTTTATGCAAAAATAAAGTAAAATATTTACTCCTTTAAATACACCTTTTTGTTAACTATATGAAATAACTATATATAATATTATAGAAAACTAATTCTGCTTCATAGTTCAGTAAAATACGTTGCATTTCGCTTTACAAAACTCAACGCGATTAGCTGTGTTGCATGTTAGTTGACGCGATTTCGCATGTTTTAAAAAAATCGCTGTTTCTGTCAATCGCCGTTATTAGGGATTTTTGTCAACGTTTGCCATCAGCGATTTTTCAATAACGGCGATTATATCACCGGTAGTGATATATCGCTCATCCCTAGTCATTTTCGTTGTGGTTTGTGCCCTTTGCGCCGATTGTTTTGCTTTGTGTGAGTACCTATATTTTGCGGTTGCAGAAGTTTTTTGGATTGACTGATTGATTGATTGATTGATAAAGTAAATACACAAGTTGAGGTTTTGTCCGCCTCGACACTGCAGCCTACAGGGCTTGTTGTATCTCTTGTGTATTTTTTCAGTTAAAGGTTTGTCACCTTAGACAGGTGTAGTAGCCCTTTTACTGTTCTTTTCTGGTCTCCAGCCTCCTGGTGGTTAGTGTCCACCATGAGGTTTTGGTTTGTTCTCCAGTATGTAAGTGCAGGGCACTCATATATGATGTGAGAGGCTGTCTCTTCCTCTTCGTCACATAGTCTGCAAATGGGTTCTTCTCTATAGATGTCCATAGTGTGCATATGTTTTCTTAGGGTGCAGTGTCCGGTTATTAATCCTGTCACTATCCTAATCTGATTCCTATTTAGTTTTAGTAGTTCACTTGTCAATGCTTTTGATGGTGAGTCCAGCATTGATTTACTGTGATTTTGCCTTGGAATGTGGTTCCAGTATGACTGATGTTGTGTTTGAATCCACCGAGTCATGTAGCCACGAACCGAGGCTTTTGGTATTCCAAAACAGGTTCAGGACCCACAAACATTGCTGCGGAGCCTCGCTGGCCAGGAGTCTGCATTTTCATTGCCCTGTATTCCCCTGTGTCCTGGCACCCAGGAAGAGTGTAACTTTGTTGTGGTTAGCCAGGTTTAGGAGGCATTGCAGACAGTTCCAAACCAACCTTGAGTTGACTTGTTGGGATGCCAAAGCTTTATGGCCGCTTGACTATCAGAAGATAGTAATGTCCCTGCCCTTGTATCTCCTCCTCAAGTTCTCTCGCAGACAAAGTTCAATGGCATATATTTCCGCCTGGAAAACAGTGGCATATTTCCCCAGGGAAGCATAAGCATTGAACCTGGGGGTCATACCATGTATTCCTGCGCCGGCTCCATTGTCAGTCTTGGATCCATCGGTATACCAAACCAACTTCCGAGACTGACCAGGAGATCGCTCACTACCGCCCCAGGTAAGCTGGGTTTTGTATGGTCTGTGTGTATTTATTCGTTTTGGCATTGTATCACTCCCCATCTCAAATATTGGGTTTGTGATACTGCTCGTTATTCTGGTGTGTCCTAGGGCAGGCCCAGAGCACCAGTTGCCGTTACATTTCAGCCTGTATGCCCCAATCCTCGCCTCCGCCTTAATAATTATACCAAGAGGGGAGGCTTAGTAGGGTTTCCATGGCTGCAGTTGAGTGCTTCTAATAGCTCCCGTTATACAGAGACATGCTAGTCGCTAAAGTTTGGATAACTCCAGCTCTGCTTTTCTCTGTTCTATTTTTGGCCACCAGATAGTTGAACCGTAGGTTCAACTATCTGGTGCCACTCTCTGACAGAGAGTGGCCTCTCTGTCAGAGAGTTTTCCCTGACATACCTGTCGATCAGTTTTTCCATTGTTTTTATCATAAAAGACGACAATGTAATTGGTCTAAGTCCCTTTGCCTGGGAGCAGTCCTTACCCGGCTTTGGAATGAAGACCATTTTAGTCTGCTTCCATGCATTGGGCAAATAGCTCGTAGCTAGGCTTGCACGGAAGAGTTTACAAAGCAGTGGAACTAGGGTTTGCTTTCCCTGCTGTAGTAGTGCTGGGATTATCCCATCAGGTCCAGGTGCTTTGTAGGCTTCAAATGATTCAATTGCCCACTCGATTTTTCGTAGGTTATGACTTCCTTTGCTACTTCCCAGTCGCTTCTTGTGGGCCGAATATTCGGAACATTGACGACTGGGTAGGTCTCATTAAGCTGAGTTTCTCTTGATCCTGGTAGATGTGTTTGGAGCAAAATCTCCAGTTTCCCTGCCAGTTTCAGAGTAGGTTCCATCTGGTTTTTTTAGAGTGCCAATAGGATTGACCGGATCTTTAGACAGGATTTTTGGAGTCTGGCTGCCGTGCTGGTATTTTCAACCTCCTGGCAGTATTTCCTCCATGAATCCAGTTTAGCCTTACGGACCCGTTTATTGTATTCGGTGAGTGCAGATTGATATTCATCCCACTCACCTGTTTTCTTCGCTCTGTTGAACAGTCTGCGGGTTTTTTTCCTTAGCTCCAGTAGTTCGTTATTCCACCAGGTAGACTTTTTCCTGGCGGTTTGCTTTACTAGAGGACAGTTATTCTGATAAGAGTTTGTAATAGCCTCACAGGAAGCAAGCTCTATGTCAGTAGTATTCCTAATGCTGGTTTTGACGTTACTGCAGTTGATGGTCAAAGTTTCCTTGTATTTCTCCCAGTCCGTGCTCCTCGGTCACGGTACTCCCCCATTGGCCTCTGAAATGCAGAGATCGCCAGGAAGATGTGCCTGTGATCAGACAGCGACGGTTCCTCAGATACATACCACCGAGTTACCTGGGATCGTATACGCGGAGATGCCAAAGTAACGTCGATTACCTCTTTACGGGCTCTAGTCACAAAAGTGGGTTCATTCCCCCTATTTAATATCTCTAAATTTTCAGAAATAATAAAGTCTAAAAGGTACTCACCTCTTCTGTTGATATCACTGCTTCCCCAAGCAGTGTGGTGTGCGTTGGCATCCATCCCAATAATGAGCTGTAGGTTAGAGCGCCTACAGAATTGCTCCAACTGGCGGAGTTCCTCAGATGGGGGTGGATCGATTGCATCATATGGAAGATAGGTTGAAGCGAGGACAGCTTCAGTCCATACACCTTCCATGATGTATTTCAGCCTTACCGCCGCCTGGTCCCTAGAACAGAATTCAGTCAGTTTTAAGGCATGTAATTCCTTC
>JAHBCN010003480.1:0-74509 GCA_019359885.1 Listronotus oregonensis | reverse complement strand
GAGTAAACTACCTTAAGATTTTTTATGTTAATATTGGTGCGCCTTGTGTTACACTATTTATTTTAAAACATTTTTCTTGTTCTGTTAACGTCACAATCCGCCATTTCTAATTCTTGATCGACTCTTTTTGTAAAAAAAAATTAAGCCTTTGTTGTTTTCGGTCTTAGCCTAAAAGCACATGCGGGAAAAATTCATGCAAAACCGATTTTATTCACAGAAATGTCTTTATCAGAAAAATATCTACGAAGCGTCTAATATTATTTTTTATTTAGTTTTGTTTAAAAACAAAAATCCTAAAAATCTACTGCACATATACAGGGTGATTTATGAGGAAATGTCAATACTCCAGGTACGTAGTCAGGGTCCAAAAATAAACATAAAAGACTATACAAATATGGGTCCGCTAGGCCTTCGTTTTCAAAATACAGGGTGTTAAAATTTTGTATTTAATTTTCCTATTTTTAAATAAAATCTATAATAATGTAAATATTGGAGTCAAAATTGATATCCGGGGGTGTTTTGGTATGTCGGTTTCGAATCTAATCTTAAAGTGGCTCTTACTTGATGGGTAGAGCCACCTACACGTATTTTTACTATTTTGAACAATCACAACTTTTTGGTACGGCCCTGTATTACATTTTTAAGTAAATTAAATAATTGTTTTGTCATTTTTCCGTCAAAAAGGTATACTTGTTAAAAATTGATATGAGCAACCGTTTTCGAAATATTTGGATTTAAAAAATTACGACGCATCTAATTTTATTATAGCAAAAATATAAAACAAAATGTATAATTAAACAATATTTATTTTAATTTTCAATAAAATTATTGTACTTTAATTATGTTCGGGAAAACATAAGCTAGGTTTTATAATTTTTAAAAATTCCATAATTTACTTTCAAGCACATATCAGCTCTGTGGTGAACACCCTGTATCTCGAAAACGAAGGCCTTGCGGACTCATATTTGTATAGACTTTTATGTTTATTTTTGGACCCTGACTACTTACGTAAAGTATTGACATTTCCTCATGAATCACCCTGTATAAAAGGTTAAATAAAAGAAGGTTTTGGTCTGAGAACCGTATCATCAAAATATTTTTAAACATATTTGCAACGTCATTACTCCGTTTTTATTTTGAAAATATTTTTGTATATTAGTTTGTTTTTAACAAGGGTAACAAGAATAAATGTGGTAAACAATTTTACTAGTATTTATTATTTCCCTTATACTCTTATAAAGTAATATAGAATATAGATCAGTGATTTAGAAAAACAGCATTTGAACTCTGCTTTTCAAAAACAAAACATAAATCTTCCGTTATGTTGGGCCATCAATTGGAACAAAACTTTTTACTTACGTTTTCTTGGCACATTACTAAATTAAACAGGGATGTATTGAGTAAGATATTTTAATAAATATTTTTTTATACCGACAAGGTATATTACCATCCATAAAATAGGTGTGTTTTCGTAGTTAGTTATGGCAACTAAATTTTGAAACATCCAAATCCATGAAAACAATTATTTATGCTTTAAATTTTGTTTTTAAAGTAGCTTTGACGGGATACGAAAAGGTATTTTAGGATTTTTTTGCCAAAAAATATTGCATTATAAAAAACAAAAAGCATTTGATTTTGATAATAACCTCAAACCATGTAGCGAAATTGAAAAATATCCTAAAGAGCAGAACTTTTTAATAAAAAAGTTCAAACTTTCAAATCATTTATTTATAATTTTAATTTAACGCCGAAAATGTGCCTCGCGCGACATTTTCGGTTTCGCGCTCGGCGTCAAAACTGAGTACTTCACACTAAATAATTTTTTAAGGGTATTAAATATTAATTAAAAATTTTTTAAATAATATGGTTTATTCAGAACACTTTAAAGAATTTGTTCATGTTAAAAATTAAACTTAAAGTTATTTTTTTTTTAACAATTTAGACAATTGTAATTAACAAAGTTGTTTTAAACTTTTGTCTTCATTGTACATTTTTGAAAAAATGTATTAAATACTTCGCGTATAATTTTATTTAGTATTAGCCCTTTATATATACCTAACAAGATTAAGCCATATATTTAAAAATTAATCTCTGTTTATAATAATTTTGACAATATTACTCTGATTTTTAATTCTTTGTCAAAGTTATAAAATTATTATTAACAAAGGATTAAATTTTTTAAAACTTTTATGGCCTTATCTTGTTAAGTATGTATATAAGAAGGGCTTTCCGAAGCAAAAAATTAATACGACAATTATTTAAGCATTTTTTTTTGTAATGTACACTGAGGACGAAAATTCGAAACAATTTTGTAAATTGACAATTGTCTAACTTGTTTAAAAACTAACTTTAAGTTAAATTTTCACCGGAAATGAATTCTTTAAAGTGTTCTAAACACACCATAATTTTTTAAATTTTTAAAATTAATATTTAATAACCTAAAAAAATATTTAGTGTGACGTACTCGGTTTTGAGGCCGAGCGCGCAACCAAAAAGGTCGCGCGGAGGCCCATCTTCAGCGTTAAATTAAAATTATAAATAATGGAGATAGAGCCCCGGGAGTTAAGACTTTTTTATTGGAGATTTCCTCCTCTTTAAGGATCTTTTTTGCAATTTTTGCTATCTCTTATGGTTTTTGAGTTATCATCAAAATTGAAATGGCTTGTTTTTTTTTCATTATTTGTTTATAACAATTACAATTTTTATTGGCAGAAAAAAATTCTTGGAACGCCTTTGTCAAATTTGCATTCCACATTGAATGAGCTATAGCTTATATTTTTCGAAGCCCTTTAACTATTTTTCGCAGGAAACACACTTCTCGACTAGACATAATAAATTTGTTAGCATTGTCTAAAATGAACTCAACAATTTAGTTTTTTGGATCTAGAGTTTACTGTTATTCTGAAATCAAGCAAACATTTTTAAAAAGTACAGTGTTATTTTGCTAAAGTCACCGAACAATATACCACTACGTTTATCTTAAGGAGCTTTATCAATCTTTTAAAAAACATATCTATTTTACAAGACCAGATTTTCAGAATTTAGTTGTTGCTTTTCTTAAGCTACAGAAAATGTTCAATACTAAAATTTTTCTGACACTATATATTTTACAGAGACTTCCGTGAATTTGCCATGCAAACAACTGTAGCAGAAGGGATATCAGATCAACTAAAGAACTACAGATATATTTTTAAAAATGTAGGGCCCAAAAAATATTTAATTAAATTTTGGCCGTATTTGACGTTTATTCTAAATCTAAAAGTACAAAGTATGATTTTACTTCAAAAATTTTATTAAGGAATAAAAAACAATTAAAGACGATTGAAGAAAAAAAGTGAACACATAGTCAATTATTATAAATAATTAATAGTTAACAGATATCTTACTGCGCCATGACTTCCGGAAAAACCTGTATATTACTAAAATTAAAATCAACCAATTTTTTTTAAACAATAATTTTTTTTAAAAAATACTTTTTTTTTTTTTTAATATAACAATAAGTACTCGCTATATTACTTTACTCATAAAAGACCGTTTGTAGAGAATTCAAAAACCTACAAAATGGTTTTTGAAAAACTCTGATCCGACCATTTTTCACCGAGAAAAGCCGGAAAAACGCCTAAAACAGACCTTTTTTCAAAAATTCGTATATCCGTTAATTTTCAATATTAGAAGTATTTTTTGGGAAATGATAGTCAATAACATATATTTGAGCTGCCAAAAATAAAAATTGTCGCATTAATAGTTTTTATTCAATCGCACTATAAAGAAATTAGGCCCCTATCTTGCAAGTGCTGTAAATATTAGGCAAATGGTCCGATTTGAATTTTTAAAACGGTTTTTGAAAGTTGAAATTAAAAGCTGCAAATTGTATATCTCAAATTTTCATATAAGTTTGAAGAACACTGTTAAAAATGCTTGTGAACCTAGCGTAAAGGGGGCACCCAGCAGCGAAGGAGAAGCGAGAGACGGGCTGCGTGCATCGAGGCGCTAGGTTCACAACAAGGAAGTTTAAAGGTGTATGGAAGCCCAATGCTATGGCCCATTCGATCAAAAAATGTCCAGCCCAGTATGAAAATAACTGTCAGAGTTGGCCCCGCCGATTCTGCGCAATAACAAAATTCCACGAAATAATTTAATGTGTTCCCTACTTACACACCGATAAATCAGTGTGTAGTTAGGCAACACATTATACTTTTATGAGAGCCGTAATGGTCTTAGGTTGTCTAAAGTTTTTGGTGCAAGGGCGCGCGCGGCGCGTATGAAACTATATCCGCGCTGTATCGTCAATCGTCGTCGTCTCATCATTCGTCATTTTCGTTGTGGTTTGTGCCCTTTGCGCCGATTGTTTTGCTTTGTGTGAGTACCTATATTTTGTGGTTGCAGAAGTTTTTTGGATTGATAAAAACCTTATTATTTTAGTAATTAGTGTTTATTAAATTGTGACTATAATTTTGTGTTTATTG
The DNA here is from genome assembly GCA_019359885.1 of Listronotus oregonensis. Lineage (NCBI taxonomy): Eukaryota > Metazoa > Arthropoda > Insecta > Coleoptera > Curculionidae > Listronotus > Listronotus oregonensis. The sequence continues at coordinate 70,043 of JAHBCN010003480.1, read as the reverse complement.
TTTGTTACTTATAATATCGTAACAAAATGATTAGAGGTTGTATGGTTTTGTCTTGCAAATCCAAGGGTAACATACCCGGAATTTTTTACTTTAGGTAAGTATTTCTTATATTTAAATTAGGTGCTTTTTATGAGGCGTAACGTTAGGTAACCGAAAAAATAATAATACATATATCAATTATGAATAATAAAATAATGAAAATTTCATAGGAAATAGCAGTGAGAAAAGTAAGGTAATCTTAACTATCTTTAAGATGATTTCCACAATGTTTGTGTATTTCTGTGGATTATTAAAAAGAAATAAGGTTTACATTTAGGTAATTTTATTTCATTTAATAATTTAGTACATTCTTTAAAAGGATCAAAATTATTAATTACTGGGCAGACCACGCAAATTTTAATATATACAGGTCCCTCTAATTGAATGAAAGACAGTACAATTTTATGCTAAAGTTCCCTTTTGCTTTTTCTGTATTTGTTTAAAAAGAAATTAGATTTGTGGTTTCTTAAACTTACATTATCAACTTTTTAAGCTCGACATACTGTAGACACATAATATTTAACGGATACTGTTACAATGGATACCAAAGGTTACTAAACATTTTTAACCACTGTTATTCTGTCTCATGAATGTTTGTTATTAGTGAAAAGTATATGCCTAAAAAGCAGTTATAAAAAATTTCACTTTTTAATGTACAACCAGAATCTTAGGATTAGATTAAACTCATTTACACTATCTTGCCCTTCTTTTATCACAAAATTGGTGATAAGTACATGAAACTATCATACAATTTTTGAAATTAATTTTAAAAAATCTTGTTTTTATTTATTTACAAAGATTTTTGGTAAAAATACAAAACTCACAAAAATATCGACCATTTAAATAGAAGGCTTCTTTCCATATATATCAGATGATATAAAATCCAATATTACACAATAATTTTAAATATTCTATGGTAGTATCGTTTAATAACCAACAATTTTGTGCAAAAAATAAAAAAAAGTGAATGCTTGAATTTGACATTTGATGATGTCAACTTTAGGTATAGATGGTAACAAAGAATTATGGAAGTCCGGCTCTGACCTACTATTCATTGCGCAAACTCCGCGGGGCCAACCCTCCTATTCCCGCTGCCCTGCACGCCTGGACAATTTTGTTCTACAGTATTGGGCTTCCATACACCTTTAAACTTCCTTGGTTCACAAGCATTTCTAACAATTTTCTCCAAACTTAAATGAAAATGTGATATATACAATTTGTAGCTTTTAATCTTAACTTTAAAAAACCGTTTTAAAAATTCAAATCGGACCATTTGCCTAATATTCACGTCACTTGCAAGATAAGGGCTAATTTTTTATAGTGCGATTGAATAAAACTATTCATGCGACAATTTTTATCTTTTGATAGCTCAAAGTATATGTTATTGACTATCATTTTCCAAAAAATTAGCTTCTAATATTGAAAATTAACGGAGATACGAATTTTTGAAAAAAAATCTGTTTTTAGCGTTATTCCGGCTTGTCTCGGTGAAAAATGGTTGGATCGGGATTTTCCAAAAACCATTTTGTAGGTTTTTGAATTCTCTACAAACGATCTTTTATGAATAAAGCGATATAGCCAGTTCTTTTTGTTATATTAAAAAAAAACAAAAAAGGCCTATTTTTTTTAAATCATAATTGTTTAAAAAAATTACCTGAAAAATTAGTTGGATTTTTGATTTTAGTAATCTACAGGTTATTCCGGAAGTCAGGGCGCAATCAGATATCTGTTAACATTAAAAAAAATCTATAATGATTGGGCTGACATTGATAGCAATTCTGCGTATAGCGTAAAACTAAACTTACTATGAGAGCCTTGAAAAAAATTCCAATACCGAAAGCTTTGTTTTTGGATAGGTTTATATCAATATTTTAATACTAAAATTGTATATTTAGAATTTTTTTGACGTAATATCTGTAGTTCTTCAGTGGAACTGCACGGGATTTAGGGTCGGCTAACCTCGGCCGTGGAAGGAAGCCCTGTGATTTAGGAGAGAGCAACGCGCATGCCGCTCGTCCGGTCCTGGCTGGAAGTCCAAGGCCTGGTGCGGGTGGAGGCCCGTGCCCGGTCCATCTTCGCAAGGCCAGCCTGGCGGTGCGGGCAAGAACCCCGCTACAGCCATGGCTTGTGCTTGTGCGAGCTTGAGACCGCTTGCAATACGAGTAAAGCCGGGTGCGCTGGGTGACTGCGGGCCCCCAGAAGGCGACGCCCTGTTCAAACTTAGCTGCACCCGCCGAGGCGGTGGTGTGGGCGGCATTAACTCTTGACTGTCGCCCTGAAGACTGCAGAACGCAAATATTTTACACAAATTAGACTCAACTTATAAAAAAGCATTTTAAAATATATTTTTTTAACATCTTTTTGTGGTTTTAAAGCCACCATGTGTCAATATAACAAAGGTGAATTTCCCTATTCTTTAAAATCTGATATTTTTTGACGGTTTTTCGGCCAAATTAGTTATATTTTTACACCAAAGCCCAGTCTTAAAGTTACTATACAAAATGTCCAAAAAGTATGCCTCAATATTTTAGGAGCATAAAGATGAGGTTGTATATTTTTTTTGTTAAATGGGGTTTCTGCGGAACGGCTCTTCTTTTTTGTATCTTGGAACAGTCTACGAAGGCTGATGCGTAAGTACTAACGTACCGTGGGTGTCTTAAGTGTGGTAAGAGGGAGTTTGTTTACACGGGACTTAAATATTTGGAGATTGGGAGGCAGCAGGTTCCATAGTCTTGACTCTCTAGGGATGAAGGAACAAAGAAAGCGGGAAGTTCGGGGCCTCTCTAACTGAACTGTAAAAGGATGCATTAAAGTTGCACTACGTGTTGCTCTGTTGGGAGCTGCCAGAGAAGGAATTATACTGGCCAACTCCTTTGAGCAGAAGCCGTGAAAATACCTATAGAAGAGCGACAGATCCCCTACAGCTCGACGGTGGGCAAGGAGAGAAAGCCTTTCTGTGAGTGTGGGATCATTAATAAGAACGGCTCTTCTTTGAATGGAGTCCGGAATCCTAAGTGTTGTAGGGGACGCCATTTCCCAGATATGGGAACAATATTCTAAAGAGGGTCTGATTTGGGATACATACAGAGTATACAGATTAGAAGAAGAGAAATACTTTCTGGCTCGAAAGAGGAATCCAAGCTTTTTTGAAGCTGCCGAGGCTATGGATGTAATGTGTTTGTGCCAGTTGAAGTTATTCTCAAAAGTAGCGCCGACAAGATTAAACGACTTTTTGTTCTGCAGACTTTGATCGCTTATATGTAATGGATGAGCACTGGCAGACTTTTTTCGCGACAGCGAACATGGCCGTGTTTTTGAGGCATTAAACTTAACAATATTTTTGGAGCCCCAATCCAAGATAAGTTTGAGGTCTTGTGAAAGAGATATCTGCATTGAGCTGCGCTTGTTTTTCAAGTCAGAATTACATGGTGGCTTAAGAAATTGAAAACTAGGGTGGAGGGTACTATCGTCAGCAAAACTATGAATGGGATTGATTATGGAAGAAAGAAGATCCTTAATGTGTAAAAAAGCCAGCACTGAGCCCTGGGGCACCCCAGCATTAATTTGGTAGAAGCTGGAAGAATGACCATCTACAGTAACTGATATACGTTGATTAGAAAAGAAACTGAAGATCCAAGAGCCAAGGTGGAAGACCGTAAGAAGGAATTGGATGAAATCAAGAAATGTTAGGAGTTGTGGGAGATGCCATACCCCAGATGGAAACAATATTCCAAAGAAGTTCTTATTTGAGATACAGAGTATATATTGCAAGGGGAGAAATATTTTTTAGCGCAAAAGAGAAATCCGCTGTAGCTATGGATATGATGTTATACCAATTAAGGTTATTCTAAAAAGTACTACTACAGAACTTGGCTGCCTAGAAGTTAAGAATGATTATTGGTATTTATTTAAATTTTAGTTTGATTAATTTGTGGGTTTGTCTTTTAACATCCAGAGAGAAACTTAAAAAAATAGTAGTCAAAAAACATCCAGCTGGTTATTCTAGATATTTGGGGTGTATGTCCTCTATATATCTCGGGTTAGAAATATTTTTAGTTAAATTCCATGGTGAAAAGTAAAATAATTAATCAAAATTCTTGTAAGCTAGCATAGAATTACTTTAAAGTTTTAACCCTTATGCAAGTTTCTATGCATCAAGTTTCCATAATATTAACTTAAATTAAACAATGTGTTGCAGATGTAGGCTTAAATGTAAAATGATTCATCAAACACACTCCGGTTTGCGTCATCTTCACTAGATCCCTTTATAGTGTATAATATAATCGGTACTGCACCTCTAAACTAATATACGAGGTCGGCTGAAAAGTTACCCTAATTTTTTTACGTTTGAGTCCAATTTGTGTTTCTGTAACGTTATTATAACATGACCGGTTAGCAATAAAAAAAACAAAGAAAAACCAAACTTAATGTTAAGTCAAAACAAAAATTTAAGAAATAGCACACCATTTCACACCCTGCTTACGCTTACCCTTGTAGCCAGGGTGTAGAAAACCAGTTTTACTGAAAATTAAAATAGTCATATTTAAAAGTTGATCTACAGGAGATTGCGTGGTCTCCCACAATATAAAAGTAGAACTTTATTTACTTGTAATTAATTAATAAGTTACAACAAACAACTAATGCGTACTTTTTAGGACTTTTACAAAATTTTTAAATGGGTTTTATTCGTGAAGCCGCCGAGAGTCTCTCGGATCTCAGGTCTCTCAACGAGAGACTAAAGATCTCGAGCGATTATTCTTGGCTCTATTACTAGTTATTTATAATAATTTAAGAAATATTGAAGTTAGGGCAGAACGACTCCAAGGTATGACAAACAGGCGTTTTAAAATAATTCGGTTTGAGCATGACGTCATTAAGAGAGTTGCCTTTTTAAAATTTAAATGCGGTAGGCATGCAAAAATCAGTTTGTTGGGAAAATACTTTTTAATTGGCCAGTTCATTTGTAATATATACCTATGCCCAAAACTAAGCCATAAATTGCCATTTCAGTATCATTTAATTTATTTTCTAGAAAAGGATAATTTAAAAACAATATTGTTAAGGAATATTTATTAAATCAGAATAAGCAACCTACCAAAAGTCTAAAAAACCATTATTCGTTTCCATTGTTTACTCTCTTAAATACGTCACCAAAGCCGATGATGCGCAATATCATACCTTGTATTTGTTGTACCATTTATCTAATTATTTTTCCTTTAATTAATTTTAAAAGGTTTGTAACTATAAGCTAAAACCAATCTTAAACCAAAATAATTCATAAAGAGATAATGGCTTAACATTAAGGAAAATAAATTATATCCGTCAAAATTTATTGAAAATACTTTTAGCCAAGCTCATTTTAAATGTTTTAACATCAGTTTTCCTTTTTGTAAAGCAATGTTTATACCTCTCTTGCCTTAGAAAAAAGTTGAAGACAAAAATCTGATTTTTAATATTTTTTAATTCGTTGTCTTACATTTGTTTTGCAACATATATTTTTTTAATTCTAGAAGATACCATTTCGATAGAAAATTTCATTATTTACAAAAAATATTACTTATTTTGCTAGAAATGCATGGGTTTCGAGATAATTTAAAATTTTTAAAATGATGACAATAAATCTATTTTCTTCTTAAAAGCGCGAGCCTAAATTTAATAGAATTTTTTGTATTTAGGACCTTAAAAATCATAATTAATCATATAAATTGATTTTACGAATTTGTTCCTTAATACCCCTTTTATTTCCTTAAAGTCAACAGCCTACATCCTCAAAAATTAATTGTATGATGAATCATTCCAAGTTTTATTTTTACTATTTACCATTTTTTACCACTTATGACCGAATGACAATCGTGTTGTTAAAGCTAGTAATCGACTTAACAATGGGTTAAATTTAACAGATAGTTAAAAATGGAAAAACTTGACAACGTAGCACATTTCAAGGCAACTGGATGACAATTAATAATCTAGTTCGGAATTTTGCTTCAAAAATCAATTAAACATATAAAAAAAATAATTACCCTGCACAGAATATGAAAAAAATAGGTTTGGCACTTTAACAAAGTCATTTTATATATTTTCTTCAAAAACAAGCATTACGATAGATAGCTTAAATCACCAATACTGCAGAACTACTTAAAATTTGGTTTTTTAACAGGTTCTTTAGAATAATTAATGCCTACTACATTTTGTTGGTAAATTCAGGTAGGTATATACTATTTTTCGCCGACTACTTAGCACGAGTGTGTTGTACTCTTATTCTTCTTTCTCTCTTACGCAGATTGTTCGCACAATCAAGTTGCAAGACTGCATGTACCAGTATATGCTCGAAGGTTGCGATGGATAATCTGAGTAGCTTTCTAGTGATCAAAAATTTTTCCGCGCCTTAGAGCACGGTCTGCTCCAAAAAGTTTAACAACCAAAAATGGGTATTAATGTGCATGGCACTTTTCATCACGGGAACATTGTGAAAACGCGTATGAGCTACTCCAAACCCTATAAATGCTTGACTAGAAAAATTATAATGGGTATATGCGCTATTTCTGAAATCAAGAACATCTTTTCATTGCGAAGCAAAATTCTTAGATCATCGGGTCTCTAAAGGTTTTTTTAGTACCGCATGTAATGGCTTTGGACATGCCCTAACCTAAGAAACAAGAAGCATTAAAAGGTTAATTTCGTTAATTTATACATATATAAATACAAAAAAAACATAATTTAAAAATTAAAACAACAATTTTCTAGAATAAATAAGCACATATTTTGTCCACTCTAAATGTAATTTTACCTAAATTTATTGATAAAATGAAATAAGCATGAGTTATATTAAAGAAACCTGTTAAAAACCCAAATTTAAAGAAGTTCTGCAGTATTGGTCATTTCAGTTATCTGTTGTACTGCTTGTTTTTGAAAAAAATATAAAAAATACTTTGTTAGAGTGCCAAAACCTATTTTTTAATATATTTTTTATATGTTCAACTGATTTTTAACGCTAAACCCCGAACTAAATTATTTTTTTATAAATAGTTAATATTTACAAAGTTATGTTCTGTTGCCAAAAGTTTTTATTTTTACCTCTTTGTTAAATTTAACATATTGTTAAGTCCATTGCTAACTTTAACAACGCGATCGTTACTCGGCAGCTAATCTTTTATTTTATATTTATTACCTAACGAGTCGCATCTCGATATAAAAAAATGAATGCTTTCCCCCCCCAAAGTATTGTTTATTAAAAATTTCCAATATCTTTCTCCTGAAAAGTTGTAAAAAAATAATTTCTCGTTCATATAGTAAAATATGATCTCCTTGGGAAGTTATTAAGCTGTAAGAGCAATTATTTCAAATTGCTAATAGGGGTTTTTGGACCACCCCTTTTTTCAAGAAACACTACATAATATAAAATTTGCAAAAATGTTACAAACAAAAAAATAACTTACTCAATAACTGTATAAGTGTTCTTTTCTGTATCTCCATTATGAAGGTTGGTAAGAGACCTAAGAGGTATTTCTTCGTCTCTGTATCCATCGTTCAATGAGGTGGCACTAGCTCGGTTTTGTACGACGTTCTTTGTGATGGAAGAGATGTGATTCATTCCTTCTGTTACGGCATTCTTAATGGAGTTATAGGGCAAGTAGTCCATGCTAGAAGCTGGAGTTATCTTTATTTGGGTCGAGTTCAGCTTCAGTGATTTTGCTCTATTGAAACTATGACCACGTTTCATGGAGGACCAGACGCTTCCAAATAGTGAATGGTTACGCTGAAATAAATGTTTTAAATTGAAATCTATAATACAGTTTTCTGGCGAATGATTTATCCATTATAGCTAGGTTGATAGCGAAACTGGTAGGGTTGTGTCGGAGCTGGGTAGGAATCGAGTCTAGGAATCGATTCCTTTTGAAGGATCCGAAGACTGTAATCAACTACTTTTTAAAAATATAATCCTTGATCTCGATTTGTTATACAGTGGGTCCCAGGATAGGTAGTCCTTAAGGATAAACGGACAAAAAATTTACGAATTTCAAAACGGTGTTTTGGAATTATGGTCTGCATGGTCTGAAACTTAAATACACAAAGTTTTACTCAGATCGGTGTTATACAGGGCAAATTATAACTAAATTGTTAGAAATGGCTATCAGTGAAGTGACCTACAGTGAATTTGAGTGATAGAGGAAATTATATAAAGAAAAAATTCTTTAGAATTAAAAGTTAGGCTAGAATCTCAATTTATGGTGTTTTAATTTTAAATTTAATATTTTCAAAGATTTGTATCATTTTTCCTTAAGTAATTATTAATTTCTACCTTAAAGACCAACACAGGAGTCGTATGACATTGACATTGTTTCGCGAAATTCAGCAAAGTTTGTTACAAAAACGAGTCATGGCCTTAGCATTAGAACAAAAGATTTATGTTGTTCAATGTTATGGAGTAGGAGAAAACGCAATAAATCAAGTAGTACGGTTTTTAATGTCAAATATCCACATACACATTTACCAAGATAACAGCCAGAAGAATTATTACAAAATTTTTAAGAACTGAAAGTGTACTTAACAAAAAGAAATAAAGAAAAACTTATGATGATAATCATGCCCCTACAGCAGGGATGGCGAACCAATGGCACGCGTGCCATAAATGGCAAGTGACATAATATTTTGGGAACATCATCGATCACGAAATTAATTATGTACTAAGAAAAAACATGTGAAGTGGGTATTTTATGACGAGCGAACGGAGCGTTCGGGAGCTGTGCCATTGCTCGGAATACTAAACCTTTTTAAGAGGAAGAGTTTTTAAAGGAAGTCTGGTTAGTATGCGCCCTCTCTTTTTGATGATTTCGATAATAAAGATAAGATAATTCAGCGCATTATAGATATTTCTCTCTCAAGAAACAAATTTATTCTGGAGAAAAGCCAAATAATTTTTCTTTAAAAGAACGAATCTTAAAACTGACCGAAAATGTAACAGATCAACAAAAAAATGACATCAACTCTGCTTGTTTTATATCGCTATGTTTTGACGAAAGCAGTGGTGTCACTAAATCTGCACGTTTAGGTGCTTTTGCTCGATATTACCTAGGAAACGTTATTGGGGAAGAATTAATTGCAATAAAATTGTTGCTAACAACTACAAAGGGCACAAATATTTGTAAGGCAGTTAAAAATACGCTTGCTGAAAAAGAATTTGATTTAAAACAATATGTTTCTGTAACAAGTAATGGTGCTTCAAGTTTGGTGGGTAAAAAAATGGTTTCATAAGTTTGTTTTATACAGACGTAGGATATTCGATTCTTAAATTACACTGCATCATTCACCAATGTGTGTTAAGAGTGGTTTAACATCTTTTGATAATGTAATGGTGGTAGTAGTAAGATTTGTTGCTTACTTGGAAACAATCAGACTGTTTTTGCAAAATGAGGAAAAAATTGAACAATACCCACAGTTGTTGGACGTTATGTGGCTTTTAAAATTGATGTTTTTTATAGACATATGCCAATATTTAAAAACGTTAAACGTAAAGTTTCAAGACTTAAACAAAATAAATATTGTCATGATAAATCTCATTCGCGCTTTTGAGGCAAAACTGCAAGTTTTCAGGAACGATATTATCACAAGAAACTATAAGTATTTTCCAAACTTGAAAAAATATATATCAACAATTTAGATATACACAAGACACCAGAAAAGTTACTGAAGAATTTATTTTTGTGATTAATTCTTAAATCAAGGACTTTTCAGCGAGATTTTCTCAGTTCAAAGACTTGTCGAAAATACTCAAGTTTATTATGTACCCTGATGTGAGGTCACTTGATAAATTGAACTTCTTCCAATTTGATAGGTTGGAAATTAAAAAATATAAAATTAAGCTGTTTGATTTTCAATCTAGTTCAATATTGAATCAAAAATGTGTTGAAAAAAGCAAAGAGCTGAAATTATTTAAAACAGAAAGATTGACAAGTAGTGATGAGCAAAGCAAGACCAAGACCGGGCTAGTCTTGGTCTTGGTCTTGGTCTTGCAAGCCTGGTCTTGGTCTTGCCTTGCAAGCCAAAAGAAGGTCTTGTTCTTGGTCTTGGTCTTGCACCACCCGGTCTTGGTCTTGGTCTTGCTGCAAGAGTCTTGCTGGTCTTGCTTTTTTTTGGTAGTAATTATTTATACTAATCAATGTTAAATAAAATATATTTTTTTAGTACTTAAAAATAAATTTAGATAGAGACTAAATTTTTTGCTTTAAAATTTTAAAATATACAAATTTTAACCTTACACATACATTTAAACTATTTGATTAAAAAGCATATTTTTAATGTAGGGGTTTATTTATTTATAGCGCTTCATTTTAAGTTGAATTGAGACACAACCTGCTTTTATACATTTAGTAACATATAGAAACATTTAAGTAATAAGAATTATTTAAATTTTCTTTGAAAAAACATATAAAATTAAAGCAAATATAAAACGGTGTAGAGTGTGAGCAGAAAAAAAGACTTAATAACTAACCAGATGTGACGTGAAATTTCCGTTAGAATGATTCTGATACGAAACACAGGTTTCTGATTTTAAAAAAAAGTTATTCAAGGAACTTTTCAGTTCATATGAACTTTTTCTCCTCAAATTAGTCAAACATTTGCCGTGCAAAGTTTGTTCAAATACGTTATAAACATTCTACATTTACAAGCTGGCTTAATAGTGTGACAAAGCTCGAGATCTCCTCTTATGATAGTAAAAATCTGAACATAAAAAAAATATAGAAAAAAAGGACGTAAATGTAAAATTATTTTTATCCCAGAATTTTCCGAAGAATCCACTGCCACTTAAGAAAACACCCTTATTTTTAACTTTTAACCTAAAATTACAAATTTAATGGAGAAAAATCCATAAAAAAAATCGCCATCTTGTATATTATGCTGGAAATTGTTGAACTGTCACCAAAGAACAATGTTGACGTAGATTAAATATTAAATATCATTTTCGGTTTTGACAAAAATGACGTCATCATTATTCTTTTGGTATTGTTTTGACTTTTTCATCTAAACCAGAAGTGATATTTAAAATCCATTAATCTAAAAAGAACTTCTATGATATGACAAATATATTTTTTATTAATCCATCACATTTATATCTTAGTTTTATGGTGCCGCTTCTTACAGTGTGGAACAAAAATAATGTATTATTGGATTTTGGAAATTTTTGATTCACTCTGTAAGCAGCATTAATAGATAGCTTATTTAACATCAGAAATATAAAAGTAATTTTTAGCATGTATAACTTGTGTACCCCTTTTGTCTATCGTGAACGGTTTCGGAAATATCGAGCTTTGTCGGACCATTCAGTCACCATCTTAATATTTTTGAAACATGTTATTGAATTTACTCGTTATCGTCGTTAGAGAACTGTATAAAAGAACAAAGTAATCGATTTAATTATTACTTTATCAAAAACAAACCTGTTACTTATTAAATAATCGCCGTTTTTGTCAGTTCTTGACAATTTTTTTTGTCATGTCTGTATAAAATACCTCTATATATTGAATATGAACATTGAAATTTATAATACTAAAAAAAAATCGCATTAGTGCAAGAGTCTAGCAGGTCGGTCTTGGTCTTGCGTAGTCTTGCACTCCTCGGTCTTGGTCTTGGTCTTGCAAGCGAAAAAGCAGTCTTGGTCTTGGTCTTGGTCTTGGTCTTGCTGCAAGACCAAGACCAAGACCGCAAGACCAAGACCGGTCTCGCTCATCACTATTGACAAGTAATAGAAGAAAAAATGCTAATAACAAAATTTTGGAAACATGGATTGCGTTACCAGACACATTTAACTGTTTGAAGAAGCTGGCTTATGCTATTTTAACAATATTTTTATCTATACCTATGCTTGTAAGTCAATATTTTTAGAGATGAGTTACATTAAAGACTTGGTTAGAAACCTTTTGACAGATAAATCCAGTTTAGCATGTATTCTGCTAAAAGTAACATCTTACATCCCTAATGTTGATAGCGTTTATTATTATTATGTTCCCAATAATCACAAAGTCCAAATTATTTAATGGCACGTCTATGACCTCATTAAACATTTCCTTAAAAAAAATGGCACGTTGATGCATAAAGGTTCGCTTACCCTGCCCTACAGTAAGAGCTCTGAACTCAGTCGAAGTTAATCCAAGACTTTCTCTTAGAAAGAGACAACGGGAAACGAATATAAGCAAATCCGAGCTGCAAAGAATCTTCCAAGCTAAGAAGATTAAAGCTTTTAAACTTTAAATACGTCATACGTTGGAGGAAGGAGATAAAGCCGACCGTCTTGATTTTTGTTTGCCGTTAGGGGAGAAAATATTACAAAATCATTAATTTTTAATTCTAAATGACTTTTTCTTATTACAATTTCCTCAATCTTTCAAATTAGGATCACTTTACTGGTAGCGATTTCTAACAATTTAGTTATAATTTGCCCTGTATAACACCGATCCGAGTGAAACTTTGTGTATTTAAGTTTCAGTCCATGCAGATCATAATCCCATAACACCGTTTTAAAATTCGTAAATTTTTTCTCCGTTTGTCCTTACCAATCCTGGGACACACTGTATAATTTTAAAACAATCCGAAATCGATTCCTTATATTTTTTAATTGAAACAAATTGTTTATAAAAGCAAAAATCCGCCATTTTAGATTTCCAAATTTTGACCCAAAATTAATAATTTCCAGATTTTGACCTAGCACCCTTAAAAACTCTTATATCCCGAATCTGAGGCAAATTGGTTTATAAATGCCAAAATCCACCATTTTGAATCTCCCATTTTAAATTTCTAAATTTTTACCTAAGATTCTTAATCAGCAACACATTGATTTTTGGAAATAAAGATGACGAATTTTAAAACATTTGCCTATTATAAATTTTAATTAAGGAAACATACCTGACATGTGATTTTTAACCAAAATATGTTGTTTTACAGGTCCAGTGACACTTTTTTTCGAGTGTGGTATCCAAAAACGGACATAAATTTTACTTGCATTTAATCTTAAAAGTTTTGATTGCTCGATCTTAATAATTTTTAATAGGTTATCCTTGAGATAACCCCGAGGGACTATTAAATGGGGGATTTTATAATTACTATTCAGGGTGTCTTACAAAAATAAATTTAAAATTTCAATACATTTTTCTATTCCGCAAGCAGAGAAATTATTAAACTATACCTGTAAAAATTTCTGAAAACATTTATAAGTTGCCTAAGGTTATCTCCAGAAAAACATTTTAAAACTTTATGAAGATCTAGCATCGCAAGGTTTGAAACACAGATCAAAAAAATGTTCCATTTAAGGGTGGATTTATGTTGATCTCAGAAATAACATATTTAAATTTGAAGAATATCTATCAAAAGTAATTTGGCTAAGAGTTATATACCTTCAAAATGAGGCTCAAATTATATTTCGCGGCTCGGGCACCGCGCCTAAATCTTTGATGCTTGATTTATTATCTTGATTATGTAGTATCATTCGTATCGTAGTTACCATTTGTAAGTATAAAAACTAAAGCTGATCCAATAAATAGAAGTTAATTTCCCGAATTCGATTCCTTCTTTCCTGCTGTCAAATTTATACAAAAAAAAAGAATATATAAAATATACTCACTCGATGCATCGGCTCAGGATTATCGTCAATTAATTCATCAAGATTTCCAGATATAGCTCGCTTTAGCTCCGGACCCGCTTCATGGAGTGTCCGCAGTCCGGCCTGCAGAGTGACCGTGTTGTGTTGGTCTTTATCTCCTTCCTTAAGTTCCTGTTCTTTTCGTTTCTTAAACCTCCGGAAGTAGTCTTGAATGAGGAAAGTCGCGTAAAATTTACCGACGGTCACTTCATCGTCCACTCCAGGAGGTGGCACCACCTGGTCGAGTAATTTGGGACTAGTTCTTTTCCAAATTTTTTTGATAACAGCTCGTAATTCCGCATTGGCATCGTCGATGTTGCCTTCGGTTTTGATTCGCAAAGACGTCCGTACTACCGCAAATAACGTCGCGTTAAACAAAACTGTTCCGTCGCTGTTTAAAGGCATGTTCATTGAAACTAACCGTTTACAAGCTACACGATGGGGACACAGTTTACCGAAACCTAAAGGGGGGGAAATTTTTCGAAGAAGAGTTACGACATCTAAGTGCTTGATACGGCCCTTCGCGTCGGGATCGTATTCGCTCCACAGCCTTATGAATTCATCTAAATGATGTGGTCCAAGAATTGACCAGTTTCTTGTTAAGTAGTCAAAATTGTCCATAATTACAGCAACGAACAAATTTATAATCTAAAAAAAATAAACATTAGTAAACAGGTACAGTGGCGTAGGTTTTTATCTTTGGACAGTCCACGAAGGCTGGGACCTAAATACTAACGTATCTTTACAGTTCAGTTAGAGAGGCCCCGAACTTTCCGCTTTTTTCGTTTCTCCATCTCTAGAGTGTCAAGACTATGGAACCTGCTGCCCGCAGACGTTTTTCCTTCTCCTCCCAATCTCCAAATATTTAAGTCCCGTGTGAACAACTCCCTCTCACCACTTAAGACACTCACGGTACGTTAGGACTAAGGCATCAGCCTTCGTGGACTGTCCCAAGATAAAAAAAAAACCGTGGGTGTCTTCATCCCTAGAGTGTCAAGACTATGGAACCTGCTGCCCGCAGAAGGTTTTCCTTCTCCTCCCAATCTCCAAATATTTAAATCCCGTGTGAACAACTCCCTCTCACCACTTAAGACACTCACGGTACGTTAGGACTAAGGCATCAGCCTTCGTGGACTGTCCCAAGATAAAAAAAAAACCGTGGGTGTCTTCATCCCTAGAGTGTCAAGACTATGGAACCTGCTGCCCGCAGAAGTTTTTCCTTCTCCTCCCAATCTCCAAATATATAAGTCCCGTGTGAACAACTCCCTCTCACCACACTTAAGACACCCACGGTACGTTAGTACTTAGGCATCAGCCTTCGTGGACTGTCCCAAGATAAAAACAAACCGTGGGTATCTAAAGTGTGGTGAGAGGGGGGGAGGGAGTTGTTCACATGGGACTTAAATATTTGAAGATTGGAAGGAGAAGGAAAAACTTCTGCGGGTAGCAAGTTCCATAGTGTGGACAATCTTGGGATGAAGGAACGAAGAAAGTTCGGGGCCTCTCTAGTAAAACTGTAAAAGGATGCATAAAAGTTGCACTACGTGTTGCTCTGTTGGGAGCTGCTAGAGGAGGAATTATACTGGCCAACTTCTCTAAGCAGAAGTGAAAAAACCTATAGAAGCTTGACGGTGGGCAAGAGGAGAAAGCTTTTCTGTAAGTGTGGGATTATTAAAAAGACGAACAGCTCTTCTTTGAATGGAGTACAGAGTGCTAAGTGTTGTAGGAGACGCCATTTCTCAGACATGAGAACAGTATTTTAAAGAGGGTCTGATTTGGGACACATACAGATGATACAGATTGGAAGAAGAGAAATACTTTTTAGCGCGAAACAGGAATCCAAGCTTTTTTAAAGATGCTGAGGCTATGGATGTAATGTGTTTAGTTAAGGTTATTCTTAAATGGAACGCCGACGAGATTAAACGACTCTTTGTTCTGCAGAACTTGGCCGCTCATATGTAACGGGTGAGCATTGGCAGATTTTTTTCGCGACAGCGAACATGACTGTATTTTTTGCGCCCCAATCCAAGATAAGATTGAGGTCTTGTGAGAGAGACATTCGCATTGACCCACGCTTGTATTCTAAATAGGGTTTATTGATTGGCTTGAGAAATTAAATGTTAGAATGGAGGGTGCTATCGTCAGCAAAGCTATGAATGGGATTGATTGTGAAAGAGAGAAAATCGTTAATGTGTAGAAGAAACAGAGTGAGTGCCAGTACAGAGCCCTGGGGCACCCCAGCATTAATTTGGTAAAAGCTAGAAGAATGACCATCTACAATATCTGATGTTCGTCGATTAGAAAGGAAACTGGAGAGCCAAGAGCAATACTTAGGTGGAAGACCGTAAGAAGGAAGTTTGTTAAGAAGCCCATCATGCCAGACCTGATCGAAAGCTGGATGTGTCAAGAGCAGCGATCTGGGATTCACCAAGAAACTTAAGGAATTTGTTCTAGTTGTGTGAGACAAAGGAAAGAAGATCAGCTGTGGATCTTCTGTGACGGAATCCATACTGAATGTCATGTAAGATCTTGTGTTTTTTCGGATACTTCAAGATTTAGGAATTAATGACTATTTCCATTACTTTGCAAACAATAAAAAGAAAAAATATAGGTCTATAGTTAGAAGGGAGAGTTTTGAATTCTTTTTTGGTGACGGGTTGCACACGTGCAGCCTTCCAGCTCTCCGAAAAAAGGCTTTTGGAGTTACAGTTGAAGTGAAGGATATCTCGGTAATGGTTCAGATGTGTGACTCCACTTTTTTGGGATGTAAAATCAACATGATTATTTTTTTTGAGTTGTCAAATATTTTTATTTTTAAAGAAAAATATTTGAAAAATCCAAAAATTAATATTGTTGAAAAAAAATATTTTGAAATTATTGGTTTTACACTTAGAATATAAAACCAATCACTAGAAATTGCTTAACTTAAATAGATGCATTTTATTATTAAAAAAACTTTAAAAAATTCCCATTTTTTTATTTTCAAAATAAAATCCAAAAAAAAATACTTTTTTTGGATTTAACTTAAAAGATTAGTAAATCTGCCGTAAAATAGAATAAAATAAAAAAAAACATGTCCATATCTCCATTTTTCGATTTTTTATGATTTAAAATAAGTGGAACCACAATTGCCGATTTCTGTAAATACAGTTAGTTAATCTTACCAAAAATGAACACAGCACATAAAACGAAATAAAATATGGATACGCAGTATCCGAGCCACAATACTGGGACGACTCTGATGTTCGATTAAGTCTTCTATCACATCTGGCTTTTTTTGTATCGGCGCAATCCATCATAATTTCTTGCCAGGCTTCACCTAAATAAAAGAAAACAAGCCCTTTTATTAAGTTTACACTGGGCTAACATTATGGCGTCTTACCCGTAGCGGATCGGAACAATATTAACACTGCCTGAAAAAACGAGGCAAAATTGTTGTTTCTTGTTAACGACGAGTCCGATTCTAAATCAATCGTTACTTTCTATTCTCCCAAACATCTAAAAATAATAAAATGTAACAATCTTGATCACTTATACTGTGGAAGCTAAAGGGGTGAAAAATGCTATAAATAACAGGTCCAGTTCAGTAAATTCCTTCAAAGACTTGTTTTCCAATAAGAAAATGCCATAAAAAATATTTTTTGTATTGTTCCTTTGTTTACATCCGTTTGTCAGTAGATGAATTTTCACGACATTTCGCCAACATCTCAGTTGGCATTGTCAAGTGATGTTCCCTGGGTGGCTGCTCGACTTGGATTCCAAGTCAAGCATCACTTGAAACTGCCAACTGAAATGTTGGCGAAACGATGTGAAAATTACAAATATACATTCTTCCATCCGGAAAAATACAAATTTTTATATTCTACCATATAAAAACCTATTACAATATATTTATATATATATATATATATATATATATATATATATATATATATATATATATATATATATATATATATATATATATATATATATATATATATATATATATATATATATATATATATATAAAAAAAAATATATATATATACATTCGTCTCGTTTCCTCACGTGGTTCATTTTTAGTTGGGACTGGTGGGGAGTGCGGTGATAAATTCGGAAGAATTATCTGCCCAGTTTAGTTCTGTACTACGTTTTTATTTTTAGTAAGAGGATGCAGTGTTTATAGGCAAGTAGCAGGAGCTAGCTAGCGTCAACCGACTTCAATCGGATTTCTTATCAGCCATAAATTTAAAATTAGTTGCTTACGGGACCGCAACGTTTGCTATGGTCTTAAGAACCAAACAGTTTTTCCTAATAAAATAATATAATTTTCTCAAATAAATAATGGAACGTAGAAGATATTCTTAAAAAAATAAATTAATGTGCATTCACAGAATAAAAAAAGAAAAACTCTTTGAAGTTATCGAAGATGCTCAAATAAACCACCTTTTTGAGCCAAACAATAACCAAGATTGTCATAAAACGCCTTCTGACATATTTGCTAGAATGCTGAGGGTAATAATCCTAAAAGAATTTTCAATTTAAAATTGCAATTCTTGTAGATTATTAGCCCTATTCTCCTGGAAACCATAAATTTGTGATTTTACGTGACCCAAGAAAAAAAAATCATTGTTATTTTCCATTTCCATTACAGTTTCACAAAATTGCATTCGTCTAAAATGATCATCAGAGAAAATTTCATAGGTTTTTCTTACTTTGTAGGATCGGTATCCATTTTTTCTCAGCACTCTACCCACTGATCTTCTGCTCAAATTAACCTGTTTTTCAATTGTATTAATGAAAATTGTAGGATTTTTATTAACACTTGCCACTACCATAATTTCCTTCATTTTCCTTTCGTTGTTTTCTTCTGGGACACTATCATGTTTGTGTTTTTTTGGAGATAACAAAAAAATGTCAGAAGGTTTTTAATGACTCGGTGAACAGTGGAAATCGTGGGAGTCGGCCTGGTTGGAAATAAATTAATAAATAATTCCCTAATTCCCCTAACAGGATTTTCACGGTGATACCATTTAATAATTTTAATTTTCTCTTCCAGTTCGTAAACATCCATTATTAATAATTATTATTTTATTAAAAAAAACTTTTTGGTCGCAAATAATCGACACAGTAAAACTTTAGCTGTCGAGCGTTCGATAGTAAAGAATTATTTCAGGAATAAACGTATTGAGTTGATCGCTTTGCCGGCCGACGCGCGTCTTATGAATTTGTTTACCGAAAATTATTGATCGATAAGCAATGCGTGCGGCGTTTTTAGGTACATCCAAAATGCTCCAGGATTGTCCTATGTTCGCAGTCCTCTGCGCTTTACTGTATATATATATATATATATATATATATAAAATTATAACAATTTTAATTATAAATATTATAAAATTTTTTTGATGTGTGTATATATATATATATATATATATATATATATATATATATATATATGGGAAAAAAAAAGTTGTACTGCTATTGTTAAAATATCGTATCGGTTTTTTTGGTGCCTGCTTCTACGAAGTGAAAACGTGTCTTTCGGTATTTAAATTAGTGTTTAGTTTTTATCCTAATGGAACGACGACATTTTAACGCGCGAAGAGCAGTTGGGGGGCAGTAGGGATGGTTAAAGCGGGTTCAAATTATAGAGCGGGCAGACGCCCTTAACAGATCGGCAAGTGTGATTTGTCGATTAATGACAAGATACTGTGAGACCGGAGATGTAAAGAACGGAAATACTGGCCGTACGAGAGTTACCGACTCTGTACACGATCGTTTTATTCGATTACAGGCTTTACGAGATCCAACAGTTACTGCAGGTCAGTTAGCAAATAAGCTAGAACGCATACACCATGTTGTTGTGAGCAGCCAAACTGTCAGAAACAGATTGCACGACTTCAGCCTTTATGCTCGTCGACCGCTCCGTGTTCCCCCCGTTAACAAGGGGGAACCCCGCTATGAGACTGGAATGGGCACACGAACATCTAAACTGGCGACATGAAGAATGGCGTAATGTATTTTTCACGGACGAATCTCGCTTCGGTTTTCATCCTGATTCACGCCGACTTCGTGTGTGGAGACGACCTGGAAATGTGGAACGCCTTGCTGCCGCCCCGGAAGTTCACAGCTACCAGGGTGGCACAGTTACGGTGTGGGGCGGAATTCGTGTCGGAGGAAGAACTGATCTCGTTCTGTTAGGGGGTTTTTTTTAAAGCCTTCACTTACCGTGATAGCATTTTGCAACCTGTTGTGCTTCCATATGCTGCAGCAATCGGTCCGAATTTTCAACCCCCTGCAGGATAATCCCCGCCCCACACACTGTTCGGGTGGTACGTAAATTTTTTTGGAAATGAGCACATCAATTTTTGGGGCCTTTTTGGCCGCACAGCCCCCCGACCTGAATCCTATAGAACCCCTTTTTTGGGTTCAATGGGACGAAGGCTTTTCCATCAACAAATCCCGCAAAAAGACAACAGCTGTTCAATTGTCTTTCTGACTTATGGAATAATACAATCCAAAGGGAAAATTTGGGGAAAAACCTTTTTCAAGCATGCCAAACAAAATGCCAGGCTGTCATTAATGAACGGGGGGGTCACACTACTTACTGACAAGTGTAAAAACTTAAACAACATTATTTTTTTTTTTACCTTGTGTAGAATTATTATTTTCAGTAATTTTCTTTTTTTCTTTTTTTTTGAAATTAAATTTTCTTTCTAAAAAATTCTGGCTTTTTGAGATCTCCTAAACAAAAAGGAATAGTAAGTAATTATCTACAGGAATTTTCATGATAATTTATTGGGTACTACAAAATTTATAACAATTTTAATTCTTGTTCCCTAAATTATTTTGATGTGTGTATATATATATATATATATATATATATATATATATATATATATATATATATATATATATATATATATATATATATATATAAAAAAATACAGATAGAGATTTAAATAAATCGAATGTTGTTTATTCCCCTTCAATGCATAGAATGCAACAGTAACTATATGGGAAAAAACTTCCACTGTTTTACAGCAACGCATTACCAGACATAAGAGCGATTGCAGACTCAATAAAAAAACATGTACCCTATCAGAACATGTCCTTATGACCAATCATAACATGATTTTGCTAATGCAAAGGTACTTAACACAGAAAAAAACAAAAACAAAAGACTTTTTTTTAGAAATGGTGGAGATTTTCCTGGATAGTTGTTGCATGAATAAAAGAAAAGATATTAAATCTAAGCATAATTTATTCTAGCCTATTAGAAAATTAAAAAAACAAAACAAAATTAATTTTAAAAGGTTTTTTTTTTTTTTTGTATCCATCCTTATTTTTTTTTAAAAATTTTTTTAAAATTTTTGTATAATAAAATATAAAGAAAGAAAAATCCTAAAAATTTTTAAAAAATTTTTTTGAAAAAAAATTTTCCCAAAATCACACTTTATACATTTTTTTTCGACATAATAACAAAAAAAAAAAAAAAAAACCTACAAAGGAATTTTGTCCTGAAAACCACTACTGCTATTGATTTCGATATGTATTAACTTAACAGTATGTTTCAAGATTTCCCCAGAAAACACCAGGATGTATAAATTTTAAAAAAAAATTTAAATTAAAAAATTATGAGTACTAAGATGAAAAAAAAGTAAATTGATTATGTTTCTTATAAAGACTCTAGCCTTAAGAAAACTCACTTTGCACGTAAGTTTTATTGTTATATTTTCTATATATTTTTTTTTTGTTTTTAGAACAATAAGTTGCATTTGGAGATTAATTTTTGATTGTAAAAAAAAAATTTTTTTTTTATATTGTAGCCGAAAAAAGGGAAAAAAAAATTTGAAAGCTCGGCGTTTAGTAAAAAAAATTTTACTTTCAGCCCTGGACCCCCAAACCCAAGAATTTAGAATCTTTTATATATATATATATATATCTATATATATATATATATATATATATATATATATATATATATATATATATATATATATATATATATATATATTATATATATATATATATATATATATATATATATATATATATATTTTTCTGTAGCTCAAAATTTTCACTGTAAAATTTTCATATTTTTTTAGACATTACCTTTAACCCAAAAAAGATTTAGGGTAATTTTTTACAGGGTGTCCAAAAAAAAAGTGACGTCAGATGGTGCATTTTTTTAAATGGAATGCTCTGTATTTTTAGGCCCCCTTGGGTCACTTATATTCCCTAAAATGTTTTCATCATCGGTTTAGTAATTTCAGAGAAAAAAAAAAAAAATAAAAAACTGTTTTGCACCATTAATTTAAAAAAAGAATAAAAATAAATATTGCTTGATTAATAGAACTAAAAAAAAACCTAATAAGTAACTTAAATCAACCTTGGTCTTTTTTAAATCAAAAAAGGGTTCCCCAAAATTTAGTGTCAAACTTTTAAATTTAAAAAACCCTTTTTTTTCTTACTTTAAATGTGAGCCTCTGTATATTTTTAGGTAGTTAGATAAAGAATTAAAAAACAAACATTTTTCTAATTATAATCCTATCGAAATTTCTAACACATTAAAAGGTATTCGTTGAAAACTCATTTTGGCATCTATTTTAATAGTAATACCATAAATAAAAATGATAGGTGGCTATGAAAAACAATTTATTTTATTGGAGTTTATTTAACTTACAGAATCTTATTTTGACGTTTTATAAAAATTTGAGTAAATGATTATTATTTATTAATTTAATGAAATAAATTTAAGAAAAACCATTAAATGTTAAATAAACGTAATTTTTAATTTTGGCTAACATTTATGTAACTTTAACCAATTTCTAGGTAATAATTAACGTTATTAGGAAATTTTAAAGTCAATAAATTGTTTTTCGTAGCCACCTACCATTTTTATCCAGTGATATTACTATCATAATAGATGCCAAAATAAGTTTTCAACGAATAACTTTTAATGTGTTAGGAATTTCGATAGGGTTAAAATTAGAAAAATGTTTGTTTTTTAATTCTGCATCTAACGACCTAAAAATATACAGGGGCTCATATTTAAAATAAGAAAAATAAAGTGCTTTTAAATTTGAAGAGTTTGACACTAAATTTTGGATACCCTGTACAATTGGAATAATTAACCAAACATGACCTAAGCGACTGATATTACGTTACTTAATAAGTTCCTTGTTTAGTTCTATTAATCAAGCACTATTGGTATTTTTATTCATTTTTAAATTCAATGGTGCAAAACAGTTTTTTTTTATATTTTATTTTTTTTCTCTAAATTACTAAACAGATGGTGACAAAATTTTAGAGGAATATAAATGACCACAAGAGGCACCTAAATATACGAAAACATACAGAGCATTCTATTTAAAAAAATGCACCATAGTGACGTCACACTTTTTTGTGACACCCTGTATAACCAAAATTATTTTCCTGTGTGTTAAAGGTAACGTCTACAAAATATGACAATTTTACAGGGAATAATAAATGAGCTACAGAAGACGGGAGGTGAGCTGCAGGACCCTTTTATTTATATTATATATATATATATATATATATATATATATATATATATATATATATATATATATATATATATATATATATATATATATATATATATATATATATATATATATATATATATATATATATATATATATATATATATATATATATATATATATTATATTTTTTTTTTTTTGGGAAAAGTCAATTGATTTTGCTTGAACTTAGCAATCTTGAAGTACATTATAAAAGCTCCCCATGAACCAAATTTCAGCTCTATAAATGCCATAGGTCAGGGGGAATGATTAATTAAAGGCCCAAAATTTTTAGCCCGTTTTCCAAAATTTGATTCTCAAAAACTTTAAGCCGGAATTTAATTATTTATACTAGATTTCATTTTATTACATCCTCTAGTATGTATAAGAAAATATTTTTGTCCCCTAAACCATTGAACTTTTATTTAGAACGTATTTAAAAAAAATCAGTAAAATGGCCGACAAAAATTTAATCTTCAACCGATCTTTTCTCGCTATAGCTTATTTTTTTTGTTGATATATGCTCTTCAAGCGAGTAACTAAAAAAATAGTTGCCTGCAATGATCGGTAATATTGCCGTTCCAATTTTGTGATTTTGAAAAAATTGCAAACTTTGTCGCTCCAGTACCTACAGTTAAAAAAACCTCGTAAAAATACATATTTTTTAGATTATAAAATTTCTTTTATAGTTTTTGAGATATAGGGGTTTAAAATTTTAATAATAATCGTTAATATATCAAAAACTATAAATAATACAAAAAAATTTAAATTAAAAAAAATATATATAAATATTTTTAATGGGATTAATTATAAAGGAGGTATAAATAAAAATGTGATCTTGACCAAAAATTTCAATCCAAAATGGTAAAAAAAATCATATTATTTTAACATTCTAATTTATATGGTTTTTTAATATAAATCACTTATTTTATATTAATATTGTCAAAGTCATAAAATTAAAAGTTTGAAACAATTTATTATTTAATTATTGCTTAACTTGTTGAAAAATTAACTTTAAGTTAAATTTTTAACAAAAATAAATCCTTTGGAGTGTTCTGAATACACCATATTTTTTAAAAAATTTAGAATTAATATTTAATATCTTTAAAAAAATTATTAAGTGTGGCGTACTCGTTTACGACGAGCGCTTAACCAAAAATAATGCGCGGAAGACCATTTTCAGCGTTAGATTATATTTATAAATAATGAAGATAAAGTTCCAGAAGTCAAAGCTTTTTTTTTGGAAATTTCCTCTTCTTAAGGATCTTTTTTGCAATTTCCGCTCTCTTACGGTTTTTGAGTTATCATTAAAAATCGAAATAGTTTTTTTTTTCATTTTTTGGTAATAACAATTGCAACTCTTTTTGACACAAAAAATCCTCAAAACGCCTTTCTTAGATTTGCATTCCGCGTCGAATAAGCTATAGCTCATATTTTTGAAGTCTTTTAACTACTTTTCGCAAAAACAAAAGGGAATTAAAAACTTACCTGCATTCCTATAACTGCATAAATGAAAAATAACATGACGATAAGTAAAGCTACGTAAGGAAGTGCTTGAAAAGACTTGAAAAACGTCCACAAAAGAGTTCTTATACCTTCTCCTCTACTCAGCAGTTTAATGAGTCTCATAACCCGAAATAATCGAAAGAAATTACCGGAAAACCTAATCTGCTTTTCACCTGGACCCTGAAAAGAAATAAAAACTAAATACATGATAAAAAAAATCCGTTCTAAAAACGTATTTATTACGAAAATGGTTTTAATCTTCGAGTATATACCTACTAAAGGCAGCCTTGCTGCTTGGCAGTGCGAACAAGCGTGCGAGAGAGAAAGAAGAATCGCAGTATAATCTTTTTTCCTCGCTGCTACGTGCTGATTAGCCGACAGAAGCATATTAGTATATACCCCGCTTGGTGTGTTGATTTGAACGAGAGAAAAACGTTATACTGTGAATCTTCTTTCTCTCTCGCACGCTTGGAGCGACAAGGCTGCCTCTAGTATGTATATGTCCAAAGGTTTTAGTAAATACTTACGCTAACGTCTTGATAAACTCTATCGATAAAACTCCCTAGTACTATTATGAAGTCAAATCCATTCCAGGCATCACCAAAATAATTCTAAAAATGAAAATGATTTAAAACACAAGTTAAAACGATATATATATAATATATATATATATATATATATATATATATATATAAAAAAAAAAAAAAATATATAAAATATATATATATATATATATATATATATATATATATATATATATATATATATATATATATATATATATATATATATATATATATATATATAAAAAAAAAATATATATATATATATATAAATTTTAGTACCTATACACCTCCAAACTGTATATGATCAGGTAGTCATTACCTCCAATTTTTCGTGTACGCCTCCATTTTCGGAGGCGAAGACGTTCGCCTGATTTTTACACAAAATGTACCTATTTGACCTTTAGCAGTGAGTTGGCAATTTTTTGTTCGGAGGTCAACAGTTACCATATACATATACCTTTATACATCTTAGTACAATACTGGTATCACCAGGTGCTGTCATATTTCCCGTGTATAAATAGTAAATATATAAAAGGTTGACGTGGCCTCCATACATTAGAAGTTCCAGTTTGCCTCATTTTACTGGCAACGCCGCTAGAGGCTAGGAAGATACAATGTTTTCACGCAAAATATTTTAATAATATAAGACAAATTAAATGAGAAGCTTTAGTTAAGTATTAGGAAATAGGAAATAAAAAATGATACGACGAACTTTTTACTCATGAAATTTTTGTGTGAGCAATTTATTTTTCCACAAGCAAACAGGTCTAAAAGGACATTGATGAACATCATTTTAAGGTGTTTTTATTTTTAAAAAATTAAATGCCAAAACACAAACATGTCACAAAGGACAGTCTAAGACAGAAATATTTAGACTGCGTATTTACAAAGCATTTAACAAATTTGGTTATAGTTGAAAAACAATATGTTATGAGTTGTCTACAAATGCGTTAAGTAAGAGTACAGTCAGTTTGTGAAAAAAGTTACTATACAACGGAAGCGGCTCGTGAGTATAAAATAGGAGAAGAGCCACAGGAAATTGTTTTTATTTTTCAAAGTACCTATACAATTACATTTATTTTTTATATATAGGTAAAGTGTATATTATATCTTAAATAAATATATCTGTGAGGCAAGCTTTATTAATTTATATACAGGTTTTTGAAAAAGTAGACAAAAGTAAGAACAATCAACAGATCCATTTTTACTTTTAAATTTTGAGCAATATGCTTAATACTAAATGAACAAACTATATAAAAGTGACTACATTACCGCATTTTCATTAGCAATCTGGCAATTCTCGCATTTTGTTTGAAAGCAATTGAAATCTGCGCTTTTTTATGTTTTTTTAAATAGTATTCTCCATAAAAATCGTAAGAGCTGATATTTTCTTGCCAAAAATCCTATTTGGTCTGTAGCCATTCTGCCTAAATTTTTTTTTAACTCTATAGGCACCTATAATTAAATGCTCACTAGCACATGCTGCTAATGTTTGGGAAGCCGCACGATGACGTACAGCCAAACCAGTTTTATTGATTGGCTTTATAATGCACTTTTTGTAGTGCCTTCGCAAATATAAAGTGGGAACATAAAAGTTTTTCAGAATTATAGATATCATTATGCACTTATTTTTTGAATTCTACCTCATAACGCAATAGTGCCGGGATATTTTCCTCATTTGTCGTACATCTTTTGTGTTTTTGAAAATTTCAAATAACCTTGCACCTTTTCTCCTCTGGTGATCACCCAAAGGTGTCGTTCAAAGTTTGTACGCTAATTCGACAAAACTTACACATTTTTTTCTTTTGTTTATTTAAATTATTGTCAACATACTTTGTAAGTATCAGCACTTTTGCGCCTGTTCCAGCCCCAACTTTAGCTTTTATTACACAATTTAAAAGCAATATAGGGAACTTCGATCTTTTAATATATTCTTAGGTTTATTTTCCTGTTCCACTAAGCTGCTATTGTCTGACGGAACATAACTTCTCCAATCTTGGCCCTCTTTATGTACGGCATTATGGAAGAACCAATTTAAAGATTCAGTATCATGAAAAGTCATATACATCCTTTTGGGCCTTACTGAAGATTCAGTACTATGAATGTCGTATACATCCATTTGGGCAGTACTTTCTGCAAATATATTATTATTACTATTTATATCAGGCAGTATTTTTTTAAAGTTAGAATTAACATCTATTTGAAAAACGTTTTTCCTTGCCATTTGAATTTGGTCATTGACCGGTAATGTGTGTGATCCATCACTATATGGAGAACTTAATAAGCTTAAAAGCCTTTATTTACCACGTCTTCGAAGGGTTTTTCAGAGGGTTCCGCTTCAGTTAAAAAATCTTCTGAAGCAATAGAGCTTGACAAAATAATGATTTTTGAACTAGATGATGTACTTGTTTAACTGTTTACCATAAAAAATAATCCAGTGATTTAAACAACACCTGATTTTCCTTATTTTCATGTTGTCTCCTTGTTTGAAAACCCATTTCAAATTCTGTTTTTTTTTTTACACGGGCTTACACTGGGTTTAGGATTTGAGGATCACTTAAGCCTGGGGGCATATCCATATGTAAATTATCTGAAACTAAAAACAAATTAATAATTACATGTAAAGACCTATTCACTTCTTTCCGAAAGTAAGTGAAAAGTTTTTACAAATAACTTAAATATTTTTTTATCTTATTAATTTAATATACCTATTTCGGGTATTAAAATAATTTCCAAATTTTAATTATACATTTTTTATCACCTAAAAAATTTTTTTTTTTTGGAAAATTTAATTTGATATGTTTGATGGATGGAAATTTGCCAATTGCTTTTGTTTGTCTCATTTTTCATTTAAGTCAAAACTGACCCAAAGAAAATTAAACAAACTAATTAATAAAAAAAAACATTTAATGCGGATTTAAAGGTTAAAATAGTTTTTTTAATAAAAATTATTATTTATTATTTTAACATTTTATGATTAATACAAGAACCTACTTACCGTGTATTAAATTTTTAAAATTATTATCCCTTACACTTGTTTTCTGGGAAATATGGAAAAAACCCTGACACAATAACAATACATTCTTAAAAGTGTCGGCTAAATTCTTGAAGAAATGTACAAAAAACGATGATTTGACCCGGGGAATTTGGAAAGCGCTGGAGGCAAACCAAACCGCCCATATGGTAAATTTTATAGCGGAGGCAAAAAAGATACCAATATATTAGGGTTGTAAGAGTACGGACCATGTGTTAATAATTTTGTATGTAAAAAACAATAATTTTTTACCCTCATGTTTCTGGAATTAGGTTAACTAAAAACATAAAATATGTGAAAATTTTTTTTAATTCTTTGAGGTGGAGATGGGTAACCTGATATATGTGTGGAGGTGGACACGATACAAATGCAAAATATTTTATATATATATATATATATATATATATATATATATATATATATATATATATATATATATATATATATATATATATATATATATATATATATATATATATAAAACAGGGTGTCCCAAAAGTAATGGGACACAGAGAACAGCAGATTCCTTGGGTCAAAATAATGCAATTTACGTTAACTTGCCTTATCCAAAAGTTAATAATAACAAAGATACAGGGTGTTAAACTTTTAATGTTGCTTTGTTTTTCTTAATAATTCTTTAACCAAATGACCTAGCGGTACAAAATTTAGAATCTGGGGTTTTCTAAGGCAAGAAATTTAAATTTGTCCACGGTTTTAATGTTGCTACTAGAGGGCGCCATTACGGCCTTCACTTGTTTTAAATGTCGTAACTTTTTTAGGTTTAGAATATTGACCTGTTTATTAAAAAATAAGTTACTAATAATTCATCTGCATCAAAAACATAAACTTTAAAGTCTCTAGGAGCAGCCGTTCTCGAGATAAACGCATTTTAATGGATCTTTCAAATTTTTTTATGGAAAATAAATTTTATCCAATTGTTTTCAAATTTTGCATAGTGATAGTTCTAAACACGCTGATCAAAGGTCTTCCAGGGCACAAAACCCGAAAACGCCTTCAACCCTTCCAAAATCACCCTCAAAGGTCACTGGTTTTTTGGGGACTTTTGAGGGTGATTTTGGGGGGGTTGGAGGCGTTTTCGGGTTTGTGCCTGAAGACCTTTGATCGGCGTGTTGAACTATCACTATGCAAAGTTTAAAGACAATTGGATAAATTATTTTCCATAAAATGCAAATCCTTTAAAGTGCGTTTATCTCGAGAACGGCTGCTCCTAGAGACTTAAATAAAGTATACATTTTTGATGCAGATGGATTTATAGTAACATTTTTTTAATAACAGGTCAATATTCTAAGTCTAAAAAAGTTACGACATTTAAAACAAGTGGGTAGGCCGTAGCAGCGCCCTTTAGTAGCAAAATCAAAAGCGTGGACGAATTTAAATTTCCGCCTCAAAAACACCCAGATCCCAAATTTTGTACCGCTAGGTCATTTGGTTAAGAAAAAACGAAAGCAAAATTAAAAGTTTAACACCCTGTATCTTTGTTATTATTATTTTTCGGATAAGGCAAGTTTACATAAATTGCATTATTTTGACCTAAGGAATCTGCTGTTGCTCTGTGTCCCATTACTTTTGGGACACCCTGTATATATATGTCAATATCAGTACAAATCATGTTATTTAAAAATACATAACTTTTCTGACGCACCTTGTATAATTTAAAATAATATTATTCTTTATTACTATTACAGATACAGTCTGTTCTCAAGTTCTATCTGAACGTAATTAATTTACATTAATTAATTTTAAACCCTGCAGTTGTTTAACTTTCTTTTAACTAGCTTATAGTCCGGGAGCTGGACTGAAGTGGTCTCATTCTCTAAAAATTTCCCAGGCGAGTTATTCCAACAAGAATATATTAAAACCTTAATACGCCGCCAAACTGTAAAACAAATTAAAAAAGAGGTTTCAAGTTACATATAGGCGTTAAAAAATTGAGATATGTTATAGAAAATTGATAAATGTATGGTACGTTTCACAATAATTCGTTGAATTCTCATTTTAGCTGCTACTGTTAGCCGTAAAACTCAATATACTTTGGGTACACGCATATAGGTCCGGACTGAAAATTTTCTTTATTTATTATTGTACCTACGTTTTGGTATATTATATAGGTTATGGGCAAATTGCATGTGTTGAATATAAAGCAGAGTCTTTTTGTCTTAGTTTATCAGTCGTTTGGAGTTTGTCAAGGTATTTTTGTGTGTGTTATTGAGCATCAAAAATAGGTAACCTAAACTATTAATATTAGTAGGTAATCAGGACCTGTACCCTTTCAAAAGGTGCGGTGCCTACACAATAGATATTTGTCAGGCAACCTATTTATGATTGGGTGTTCCACTGAGGGTTGTAGTTTAAATTTTATTGCGGTCAAGAAATCAACGAATTGTTGTAAAACGTACCAGGATTTTTTCTGCCAATAAAAATTGCAATTGTTAAATTGCCATAAGAGATAGCAAAAATTTCAAAAAAGATTCCGGAAGAGGAAGAAATTTCCCATAAGAAGTCCTAATTCTCGGAGTTCTATCTCCGTCAAAACGGAGTACATCACAATAAATAGTTTTTTAGGGTATTAAATATTAACTGAAAAAAATTTAAAGAACACTTTAAAAAATTAATTTCCTTGGAAATTTAAGTTAAAGTTAATTTTTTTACAATTTTAACCATTGTTAATTACCAAAATTGTTTCAATCTTTCGTGTTCATTGTATTTAAAAAAAATGTTTAAATAATTGTCGTTTAAATTTTTCGCGTCGTGGAGCCCTTCTAATATAGTGGAGTAAAATTTGGAAGAAAAGTGGCTTAGTTATCGAGAAAAAAAAACCGGCGTAGAACCAAACCAGACTTAGTGGGATTCTTTAATAAGGCAATCGTGTACACGAAATCACTTTTTACGACATTTTTTAGTGGTCGAGAGTTTTTTTATTTCGAAAAAAACCCAAAAAAAAATCGGTTTTCAATAAAACACGTATTTTAACTTCTCCACTGCTCTATCTTTAATAATATTCATGCTATCAAGTTAATTTTTTTTTAGATTAAAGTAGACACAATAGCGCTTCAAACAACGTCCCATTGAAGCTGATATTTTTTGTTAAATTTTTAAAATAGTACGAAACTCAAAATTGTTATTTTTAGTAGCGTAATTTTGGGCAATCGAGAAAAAAGTTTATTATTGAAAATTTATACATACATGCTGCGTACAAATTGTAGCTAATGTTTAAAAAAGTTTTTAAAACAAAAATTTTTTAGATTCCTTTTATAGTATTGAGTCAAAATATTTTTTTAACGGCCAAAGTCATATTTTTGCGCGCTTGGGCTTAGCGAGCCGGCCGACTACAAAGATCTTCGGTCGTGGAAGTGTAGTAGGTAGTTAAAGTTGTATCAACAGGTTTAAACGCAGATCTAAGGGCTGCTTAAGTTGTTTAGAAAAGAAAAAATTTTAAATATCCGAAACAGGTGGGTAGATTTTTAAACCCATACAAAAATATCAATCATTGTTATTAATTACCCACCTAATAAGTAGGTTTATTCAACTTTTTTTATTGGTTGCTGGTAAAGAAAACCACCCACGGGATTCGTTATTTTTTTGATTATACATTCAAAACTTCATTATTTTTTAAACATTTTTAGCAACAAAAAATTGCGGATGCTTTGTGTCTTTTAATTAAATTTGAGAAATATAGTACATACATTAAATATAAACTAGGGCTTCGTTAAAGGTCTTTTTTAAACAGGAATATATAATTATTTTTTTCCATATAAAGAGATGATACGAAGCTATTCTTTGACATGTCTGAATGCTGCTTGAATAAGCAATGTTGCCAGACTTTTTGTAATAATTTGGTATTATTGAAGGTTGTTTTTATATAAAACTAACCAGAACTAACAAACAACAACTTTCAAACTATGATCTAGTTCTGGTTAGTTCCGGTTAGGTTTTCCTCGTTAAATTGTAATTTTTTTTATTATAAATGCGCCGTTCTGGTCGGTCATGATTAGTGCTGGTTAGTTAAAGCGGCTTTTTATTTTCCCTAATTATATTTGTAACTGGCTTGAAATTCAAATATTTTTGATTTATTGAAAATTATCCTTATGGTAACGGCAAAGTTTTTTATTATAAATTAATAATATTTCCGTTTAGCAACACTGTAAACATCTTGAAGCGATGCATGAATTTATTACATGTAAATCGTAAATAGTTAAAATAAAATGTCAAGTAATGACCCATTTTTAGAATTTTTATTGCGCTTTTCTTGGTGAAAACTACATCATCCGCATTTTTTTTGCTTTAAATAATAATACTTAAAGAATATTTTACATTGCAAATTTAAAAATCGTCCAATTCCGTGGGTGATTTTTTTTACAAACCCAAAAATGTAATATGTAAGTAGTTATTTAGGCGCTTCATTAGTAGCATTTTACGTAAATTTAATCCATTTCTGCCTTAAAATCTTTAATAATGATATTGCAGGAACGAAATTGACACTCCTTGCAACATTTTAGTTCTTCTTTCACACAAGTACATGTTGGAAATTCAATTTTGGGTTGACATAAAGCCATTGCACTACGTATTATGGCAGCAGCTCTTAATAAAGTTTAAATTTTGGACATTTCTCTGGGAAGTAAAAGATCTATCTGAACATCACTACCAATACTCGCAGAAAAGGTACATATTGTCGAACTATTTTCGTGTAGGTTCGGAAACCGTTTTCCTATTTTCGTGCGATTTTATGTTTCTTTCAGAGATGTAGTGGCTGTAACATAATTTATGATATTTCTGATCAAACGCAAATAAATCTTTATAGCCACGTAATTTAGATATCATATTAATGTCGTTTCTATTCCTGGCAGCTTTATTACTTTTTTGATAGGTAGCTTTTCTACTACCTAAAATGATTCAGTACTATGTAAAAAAATAAATACCGTAAACAGGATTTATAAGGATAAAATTGAAATTCGTATTTTCTTTCAGTACAAAATATAAACTAATATAAAGGTACCAACTATACTATGAAGGTACCTAATAATATTTAAATTACTTGTTTAAACAGATTTTATATAACTTTTCTTCTTTTTATTTTTACTATTGATGCAAAAAAAACACATTTTTCTAATATTAAAACTAGCGCATTTAAGTTTAGTGTCACAATAATTTGAAGGACCGGCGCGGCGCCACTGTCTGATTGCAAATTATGATAATAGTTTTGAGAATCTGTGTAAGTTTTACGACAGTCTTTATGATATTTTATTTTAATTTTGCCATTTAAAATATCATTTTTTTAACAGAATTTTTTTTGCTAGATTGTCCTGCCTTTTTTCAGCACTTAATAGTAATGATAACAACCCTTGTATTCTAGGTCAGCGTTTCTCAACCTTTTTTGGCCCGCGGACCAAAATTTAGTTATTATTGTTTTTTTAATAAGTAAATTTTTTTCGCGGATCGAAAATTGTCCGCGGACTAGTAAAATTTCTCCGCGGACCACTTGTGCCATGGTGGTCGCCCGACCAGCGGTTGAGAATAACTGTT
Source organism: Listronotus oregonensis (assembly GCA_019359885.1). Lineage (NCBI taxonomy): Eukaryota > Metazoa > Arthropoda > Insecta > Coleoptera > Curculionidae > Listronotus > Listronotus oregonensis. The sequence continues at coordinate 36,197 of JAHBCN010003480.1, read as the reverse complement.
CTAGGTCTTTGTAAAACAGATTTGTATCCATCATACACAATTTTCTTACAAATAATTTGCTTCATTGTTTTAAAATTTTAAATACGTACAGCACACTCTAAATTTCGACAACCACCACTACTAATGTATTACTTAACTACGCACGCTATCCGCATGCGGGGCTATTGGGTCCCGATAATACTTTTTTACGTCTGAAAAAAAAATCGCTGTTGCCAAACGATACGCTCTAGGAAAATTTTTTTTTTTCAAAAACTTTTGTTATTATTTGGCTATATTTTCTTCGCTGCATGTATGAAAATATTTTCAAAAATAAAAAAGTTTATCGATTGGTGAAAATTTCAATACCAAAAATATTTATTTTTAGTTTATATGATTTTTAGAGGAATGAAAGTGCGAATTGTGCCCAAACTGTTTATAAGGTTAAAAGCGCTACTGTGTGGGCTTTAATTTGACACAAAAAATTTTCGGTATCTTTGATAGTTTTAAAGTTATGGCGGTGGAAACAAAAAAATCAATTTTTTATAAGTTAAAAAAATCACTTTTTATTAATTTAAAAAGTTCGAGACCACAAAAAAATGTCGTAAAATACGATTTCATGTGCCCGGTGACATACTCAAAGAAACCTAATGGGTTTGATCTGGTTCTACGCCAAAAAAAAAAACGACACGATAGACTTACGGAATCGCTCCGCCAATATACAGGGTGTAATTTAATTGATGGCTAAAAATGCAGGATGTAATTCTACAACTCATTTTAGGACTAAAAGTCCTTATAAACAGATATGCGCAAGGAGCTCATTTTTGAGATACAGGGTGTTGAAGTTTTTTAAAAAATCGGGTTTTTATTAATTTCTTAAATACTCTTTTGCCGATTTTGTTGAAACTTGGCAGTGTTATTTTTAGTAACAAGGGGCTAATTTAACCTTAATTAGATTAAACTTATTAAATCCAGTGACGTGCTGGGAGACACCTTAGTGAATATTATTGGCAAAAAAATTGTATTGCACTGACTTTTTTCCCATTTTGATATTTTTCTTGGATTAAGCGACTAAAAATACAACTTTTTTATCGCTTGACCCTTTTTCGTATCTTGCTTCATTTTCGAGAAAAAAATCATTTTATTGCATGTCCCTAGATCGCACAAAAAGGCATTGTCGCGATGACTATTTCCCCTTATTACCTTTTATTCGATATTTCGCACCATTTAAATATTATTTAACAAATTACTTATTCGTGGGAATAACGAAATTATTTTAATTTACTGAGTAGGCTGGTGCCCTATTTTTTAATTTTTATTAATAATAAAAGGAAAATAAGTAAACTATGCCAAGATTTACAAATTCCGAACTAGCAGATATGCATTTTACCTACGGACTTGCTGACGGGAATGCGCTTATGGCAAGGCGGATATATCAAGAGCGGTATCCAAATCGCATCATTCCCGATGCAAAAATGTTTTCGAGAATACATAGGAGACTACATGAAACTGGGAGTCTTTGCATTGACAATAGTTAAAAAAGGGCACATCGCAAGGTGAGAACACCAGAATTAGAGGAAGCAGTTTTAAGCACAATTAAGGAACATCCAGAAACGAGTACTAGGAAAATTGCGGTAACACCTAATATTTCCCATTTTCTTGTTTGGAAAATACTCGTTGAAAACTTACTATACCCCTTTCATATTCAAAGGGTTCAAGCACTACTGCCTCGTGATTTTCCGTTGCGTTTCAATTTCTGCCAATGGTTTTTAGAAAAACTTGCTGAAAATCCTTTATTTGATAACAAAATACTCTTTACTGATAAAGCTAATTTTTCCCGCAACTCCATTCGAAATTTTCATAATAATCACTTATGGGCAGAAGAAAACCCACACGCAATTACGGAGGCACATCATCAGCAGCAGTTTTCCGTCAATGTGTGGGCTGGAATGGTTGGAGATATCCTCATAGGACCGTTCTTTCTTTCAGGACGACTGGATGGACTATCCTAACGCCACTTTCTTGAGAACGATTTGCCAATTTTGCTCGAGGATGTACCTGTTTTATTAAGGCAAGAAATGTGGTACATGCACGATGGTGCTCCTGCACATTTCAGCATTTATGCTAGGGAATTTCTAAATGAAGCGTTTACCGATCGCTGGGTAGAACGGGGAGGACCTCAATCTTGGCCTCCCAGTTCCCCCGATTTAAATAGTATAGACTATTTTTTGTGGGGACACCTCAAGACTATAGTTTATACTACACCGGTTCAAACTGTAGCGGAACTAAGGCAAAGAATTATAGTTTCTTGCGAAACTATAAGAAATATTCCTGGAATTTTTGAAAGGGTTCGCCAGTCCATGAGAAGGAGAATTGAATCCTGTATTCAAGCAGAAGGAGGACATTTTCAACAATTTTTGTGATAATTAAATCTGTCAATGTGTCAAATGTCAAATATTAAAAAAAAAACTAAACGAAAACTAACCAAAACTAATAACTTTCGTGCGTTCTGGTTAAAACTAATAATTTTGGTTAGTTGTGGTTAGTTGTCGTTCAGTTTTTTTTTAATTATTGACATTCACCAGAAAATGTCGACATTTACCAATTTCGGACTTTCACGGTAACATATACATACCTAACAAGATGACTCCAAAAAAGTTTTTATTTTAATGCTTTTATTATAATAATTTTATAACTTTGACAATATTACTCTGATTTTTCATTTTTTGTCAAAGTTATAAAATTATTATAAACAAAGGATTAATTTTTTAAACCTTTTATGGCGTTATCTTGTTAAGTATGTATATAAGAAGGGCTCCACGACGAGAAAAATTTATACGACAATTATTTAAACACTTTTTTAAGTACAATATAGACAAAAGTTCAAGACAATTTTGTAAATTAACAATTGTCTAACTTGTTGAAAACTTTAACTGCAATAAATTCCTTAAAGTGTTTTGAATAAACCATTATTTTTAAAAATTTTCAATAAATATTTAATACACTAAAAAATTATTTATTTTGACGTACTTGCTTTTGACGCCTAGCGCGCAACAAAAAACGTCGCGTGAAGGTCCATTTTCAGCGTTAAATTAAACTTATAAATAATGGAGATAGAACTCTGGAAGTTGGGACTTTTTTATCAAAAATTTGCTCCTCTTCAAGAATCTTTTTTGCAATTTTCGCTATTTCTTATAATTTTTGAGTTTCTATCAAAAATCAAAATGGCTTTTTTTTGGTTTTTTGTTAATAACAATTACAATTTTTATTGGCACTAAAAATCCTCAAAAGTCCTTCTCAGGTTTGCATTTCGCGCCGAATAAACTATCCCTCATATTTTTCTAAGCCTTCTAACTATTTTTCGCAGGAAACACACTTCTCAAATAGACTAACTGCGCTGTTTATTACTTGAATCTAACTAACGTTGTCATTAACATTGTTGCTATTGGAGGCAATGCAATCGGCTACTAATAACTTTTTTCCACCCCTTCAGCTCCCGCACTATAAGAAATAGTTGCTTAGGTTAAATTTCCACAAATTATAAAAAGAATAAATTATAAACTGTTATACTTACTTTAGCCCGAAAAGCGGCCAATTTGAAAACAAACTCCATAGCGAAAACCGCCGTAAAAATCATGTTCAAATAATCCAGAATATTCCCGTATTCTTTAGGTTGATTGTGAAACTTCATGGCCAAAGTTACTGTATTTATAATAATCAAAGTAAAAATGGCATATTCAAAAGGTTTGTAGGTAACGAACCACCAGACTTTATATTGGATTCTATGCTTGGGAATGTATCTTCTTACCGGCTTCGCCTTCAAAGCAAACTCAATACAGTTTCTCTGATTTTTGTCCAGTTCGCAATTTTTGTATTCCTGCTCTCCCTCGTTTTGGAATGTAACGATAACGAAACCGACGAATATGTTAACCATAAAAAACGCTATTATAATAATGTAAATAATGTAATAAGCAGCTACTATGGGGCGGTAATTATGAATTGGTCCTTTGTTTTCTTCGTTTGAGTCGATCGAAACGTATAGCAAGCCCGGCCATCCTTCGAATGTCGATACTGTAAAAAGTGTCAACATAGCTTTTGCCACGTTGTCGAAATGAAATCGATTTGGTTCCCATTCTCTGTCTTTCATTACTGGCTTATTTATATCTCCATCCACGTATATCAAATAAATATGTTATATAAACTATCTTTATACAGGGTGAGTCAACCATAGAGTAAAGTTCTTTTCCTTATTTGTTTTGAGAATTACAAAAAAACTTTAATATTAAAGTACACATTTTAGAATTATTATTGAGTCTATAGAGTGGCTAAAAAACAGCAAATATAACATTGGTTTTTTTTAATGGAACACCCTATTTTTTAATTTGATTTTAGGTTTTACATGAAATTTTATATTTTTTTGTTAATAATATCATAAAAAATGTGCTCCTGAGTTTGCACCTATCCTAACTCGCCTCTTTTAAATCTCTTACGACAAGGGAATTTTTCCGGAGAGCTGAAAATCTGCACGTGTGCAACCTGTCCCCAAAAAAGGATGCAAAACTCTTCCTTCTAACTATAGACGTATATATCTCTTCTTACTGTTGTTTGCAAAGTAATGGAAAAATTCATTAATTCCCAAATCATGAAGTATCTGGAAAAACACAAGATCTTACATGCCAGACAGTATGAATTCCATCACAGAGAATCCACAGCTAATCTTCTTTCCTTTGTCTCAGACAACTGGAACAAGTCCCTTGAGTTTCTCGGTAAATCCCAGATCGTTGCTCTTGACATATTCAAAGCTTTCGATCAGATCTTACATGATGGGCTTTTTAACAAACTTCCTCTTTATGGTTTTCCATCTTAGCTTTGCTCTTGGCTCTCCAGTTTCCTTTCTAATCAACGTATATCAGTTATTGTAGAGGGTCATTCTTCCAGCTTCTATCAAATTATTGCTTGGGTACCCCAGGACTCAGTACTGGCACCCACTCTGTTTCTTCTACACATTTACGATCTTCGCTCTACCACCATCAATCCCTTTTATAGTTTTGCTAACGATAGTACCATCCATTCTAACATTCAATTTCTTAATCCAGTCAACAAGCCTAATTTGAAAACTAAGCGTAGATCACAAAACATTAAAGTTATCTGGAATTGGGGTGCCAAAAATCTTGTTCAGCTTAATGCATCCAAAACACAGTCATGTTCGCTGTCGCGAAAAAGTCAACTGGCACGAACACATTATTTATCCATAGCCTCAGCAGCTTCAAAAAATTTTGGATTTCTCTTTTGAGCCAGAAAGTATTTCTCTTCTTCCAATTTATATTTTGTACGTATTCCAAATCGGACCCTCTTTAGAATATTGTTCTCATGTCTGGGGAGTGGCGTTTTCTACAACACTTAGCATTCTGGACTCCATTAAAAAAAAAGCTGTTCGTCTTATTAAGGATCCCACGCTTACAGAAAAGCTTCCTCCTCTTGACCACCATCGTGCTGTACGGGGACTGTCGCTCTTTTCTAGGTATCTTCACGGCTTCTTAGAGGAGTTGACCAGTATAATCCCTCCTCTGGCAGCTCCCAACAGAGCAACACGTAGTGCAAGTTTTATGCATCCTTTTACAGTACAACTAAAAAGGCTCCAAACTTCCCGTTTTCTTCGTGCTTTCATCCTTAGAGTGTCCAGACTATCGAAGTCTCCAAATATTTAAGTCCCGTGTGAACAAACTCCCTCTCACCACACTTAGGCCTAAGCCTTCGTGGACTGTCCAAAGATAAAAAACCTACTATATTTTGTAATATTTTATTTTTTTTAAATATTAGTTTTTATCCTTATAATAAAAAATGCCAGTACTGCCTTTATTTCACATGGTGGAATACCTATATTTGATAAAACCGTTCTATAGGGATGACAAAAAAAATATATATGAAGAAATTTAAGATGGATGCTAATGGGCATTCAAAATAAATTTATACATTTCGACTAACTAGACTTTTTTAAATGGCACGCCCTGTATATCTTTATGTTATTTGATAGAATTTACAAAACCCTACAACTTTTATTAAGTATGTAATATACCTATTTCTAATAGTTTGCGATTAATTTTATTTTTTTTTTATTTTTATATTACCGCTGTTGTGGAAACAAACAAATATAAATAAAAATAATTTCTCTACTAATTTACTTAATTAATTTTTAATTATTATTGCGTAATAAATATAAAAAATAATTTTTAAACTATTAAAATTAGGTATATAACATACTTAATAAAAGTTAAAGAGTTTTGTAAAAGTACAGGGTGTGCCATTTAAAAATTCGAAATTATTTAAGTTTATTTTAAATCCTTTGTAGCATCTAAGTGAAATTTCTTTATGTTTAAAATGCTGAGCGTGGACTGTATAATATTTTGATATAACTGTTTTGATTAATATTTTTAAATATACCCTGATTCTTGGGAAAATAAAAATGAGCGTAGTAAAATTGACTTACTTGCTGTCACTTCATGATCGGAAGATTCTTTCTTACAGTGCTGCCACCTCTAGGGAACTTGAACTTTTAATTACTGCCATCTTGCGGTAATCACAAATGTTTTATTTATTTAACTTAAAAATTCTTAACATAGCCGGCCACCTTAAAAGCTTTTAGCTTCTAACGACACAAGAGTTTATAATGATAACTGTAAATGATAAAATAGTTCATAACGATAACACTAAAACTACATAGAACTATTTTAAGTGTCTAAGCACTAAACTTATTTAGTATCTTGCTCGAAAATTTCATCAATTGGCAAGATACAAATTTTAGTTATTGATCGTTTCACAATTGTCCCATTTGGTAGTTTTATTGATACTACTCGAATTAAATTGTCTGATCCAGGGTGAGTGTCCACTATTCGGCCTAAAGGCCATTTAAGCGGTGGAGTGTTATCCTCCTTTAATACAACTAGTATACCCGGTACTAAAACTTGTCGTTGAACAGATTTCCATTTCAATCTAACTTGCAAGTTTGAAATATACTCTTGGTACCATCGCTTCCAAAAATGCTGATACATTTGCTGGAGTCTCTGATAACGATTTAATCGGGATTCCTTGATTTCCATTAAGTTTGCTTGTGGTAGGGCAACTAATGAGTCCCCAATAATGAAATGGGAAGGGGTAAGTGCGGAAAAATCTAGGGGATCGCTGGATATTGGGGTAAGTGGTCTAGAGTTTAAACAAGCTTCAATTTGTACTAATAACGTACACATTTCTTCATATGTTAAGTAAGCTTTCGAAATGATACGCTTCATATGATATTTAGCCGATTTAATTGCCGCCTCCCAAAGACAGCCCATAGAGGTGAACGCGCGGGAATATTATGCCACTGAATTCTATCCTGACTTAAAAAGTTTATTATTTTTTCGTTAAAACTTTGGTCAGACAAGAGTTTGTAGACTTCTTGTAGTTCATTGGACGCACCGCGAAAATTTGTCCCATTGTCGGAATATATATCTGATGGTTTCCCCCGTCTCGAAATAAATCTTTTAAAGGCATTAAAAAACGCGTCGGTTGATAAATCGTGTACTAACTCTATATGCACAGCCCGAGTAGATAAACAAACAAATAAACAAATATAAGCTTTAGTCAATTTTGATCTTCTCAAAGCATAATCTACTGCACTTTTATAAAATGGGCGAACTACAGAAAAACGATCCCGAGGCAAATCGCCCATTAACTGTGTTAAAGGTTTAGGATTAGTCCTAAAACATTTTATACATTTTCTTACTATACGTTTTACTGCATTTCTACCTGACAGGGGTCAGTATTCTAAACGAATTATTGATAACAGAGTTTGAATACCTGCATGTAGATAGCGCATATGAGCATCTAATATTATTAATTCGGTAAAAGCATGTTTGGCAGGTAAAACTACTGGATGTCTTTGATCATAGCTAATGTCACAATGTTTTATTCTACCCCCAACCCTTATAATGTCATTTTTATCCAAAAATGGGTGTAAATTTAATAGTTTGCTAGAGTTTGGGAGTACCTTATTTGATTTTAATAATATAAATTCCTGAGAAAATTCATTTAATTGTACCATTTTTATAAGACAATTTGTGGCATTACTTAATTCCTTTACGCTTAAGGTTCCTAAAAATTTAGGATATTTATGAAATTTCTGTAACGAATTATGCTTGAATCGCAGTATATATGCAATTACATGCTGTAAAGTCTTAAAAGAAGAAAATTTTTTAAAAATATCAAAATTGTGCTTTTCATGTGAAGTTAAAATTATTGTTTGTTTAATTTCTGGTACAACTATATTGTCAAGTTCTAATTTCTGAGGTAAAAAAAATTCAAAATGTTCTTGTAAAAATTTTGGTCCATGCCACCAAATTTCTTTTGTTTCCATTTTGTCTGGATCAATACCTCGTGAAATTATGTCAGCAGGATTATGTTCCGATTTAACATGGTTCCAAGTGAATTCTGATGTTAACTCGTTTATTTCAGCCACTCTATTAGCTACAAAAGTTTGTAAATAACAGGGCTGTGTTTGTATCCAAGCTAAAACTATTTTTGAGTCAGTCCAAAGAAAAGTTTTGTTCACTTTCACAGTTAGAGATTCCTGTGTTCGTTTTACTAATTTTGATAAAAGAAGGGCACCGCATAGTTCTAGCCTGGGTAAAGTGACCTTTTTCAAAGGTGCAACTTTAGATTTTGCACATAATAATCTTACTATGTATTTGTTTGTTTTATTTAATGATCTTAAATAAATACAACAACCATATGAGGTCTCTGAAGAGTCACAAAACCCATGGATTTCTATGTATTGAACCGAATCACATAAAACATGTCTTGGAGTTGATATTTTGTTTAAACAAGTTATTTGTTCAATAAAGTTTTGCCAAAATGGAAGTAAATGGGGAGGTATTGGATCATCCCAGCTCGTTTGGCATTGCCAAAGCTTTTGCATAAGCAATTTTGCTTTTATAGTAGTAGGTCCTATAAGGCCTAATGGGTCGAAAATTTGCGAAATAAACGATAATACGTGTCTTTTTGTTATAATTTCCTTTTTGCATATAAAATTAATAGACTCTGGAACTGAGTATTGTAGTATATCATTTTTTGGTTCCCAAATTAATCCCAATGTTTTAAGTTCCGTTTTCTCTTGGAAAATGTGAACTGCACCTTGTTTTAATTCACTTATAAACAATTCGGAGTTCGATGACCATTTTCTAAGTTCAAATCCTCCTGATTTTAATATCATTTCAATTTCATTTTTTAACTTAACGGCACTTTTTACAGAGTCGCATCCGGTTAAAATATCGTCTACAAAAAAATCCTTTAAGATTATGTTGGAAGCTTCAGGATATTTTTCCTGATTTTCATATGCTAATTCATGTAAACACCTTATTGCTAGGAAGGCTGCCGAAGCCGTTTCATAAGTCACAGTGTTAAGTGTATAGATTTTGATAGGTTCATTACTATTTTCACGCCAAAATATTCTTTGAAGATTTCTATGATTAGGATGTACCAGTACCATGCGATACATTTTTGCAATGTCGGCTGAAAATACAATGGGATATGTTCGAAATCGAAGTATTATATCGAATAAATCTTCTTGAATTGTAGGTCCAACACGTAAACAATTGTTCAAAGAAATACCTGTATCTGTGATAGCACTCCCATCGAACACTACTCTAATTTTGGTGGTGCTGCTATCTTTTTTGTAAACAGCATGGTGGGGAAGATAAAATGCAAAATCATCATTTTCAATGTTTTTGTTTATTAAACTCATATGATTCATTTCTTTATATTCTTTCATGAAACCGGTATAATTTTCTTTGCATTCAGGGTCCCTTTCAAATTTTTTCTCAACTGTAGTAAAGCGCTTTAATGCTGTAGTTTTGGAATTACCCAGTTGATTTATAGATTCGTTTAAAGGTAATTTTACTATAAATCTACCATCATCTGCTCGAGTGGTAGTTTCCTTGAAATGTGATTCACAATATTGTTCATCTAGAGAGAGATGTTTTTTGACTTGAACTTCTTCGAGTTCCCAAAATTTGGTTAATTGTTGATTTAAAGATAGATTACAAATATTATTTTTAACAATTTTAGTTTTACTAAAATTATAAACACCAGTCAACATCCAACCAAGTTTTGTTTGTTGCAGTGTTGGTTTCTCATATCCTAAATTCAATTTTTCGTTAAGAATAAGGTCGTAAAAAATTGATGCACCTATAAGCATGTCACTTTCGCTAGGAATATTGAAATTTGGATCTGCAAGTTGAATATGATCTGGAATTTTTAAATTATTTAAACTTAAATGTGAATTTGGTATTTTATCTGTAATTTGAGGAATAATTAAAAAATTTAAGTTACACGTAAATTGACTACAAGTAGATTTGATTGTTGAGCATGTTCTTTTGAAAACATTTCGATACATGCATCAAAGAACATTGTACCTAACATTTTGGACATTTTGACTTTTTTGGATTTTTAAATATTACTAAAGCTAAATTTTTAGCCTGTAAAATAAAAAAAAAATTAAAATAGGTGAAGGCTCTAAAAATAGAAAAATGTAATAATGGTAACTGAATTTTCAAAATGTTAAGCAGTTAAAATATGGTAAAATCAATTACAATGATGAAAAATTAAAAAAATAATTGTGAATTACTTTACAATAATGGTAGTTACAGAAAATTACAGGTAAAAAGATTGTATCGTAACGTACTTTACAATGTTATTACACCAATATTATTAGAATACTTGCATTTACAATATTCTTCCACGCAAATTAGCAAAACAACTTCACGGCGCTTGTTAGTTACAATTGTCTGCTTTATGCATTTAGTCTTTTGTTATGATCGGCATTGTTGTGCTCGTGGAGTGTTTGTTTCAAATTTTTTGATTTGTAATCATTGTTAAAGTGCAAAATGTGTAGTAGAACAGAGAAAATATTAAAATTGGCCAAATTAAAAAATCCAGGTTAGTTAATTTAAAATAAAATTACCATTAAATTAATATAGTTTATAAAAGTGAGGTTATACTGGTTATAATAAAATTATTCACAGATTTGGGCATGGAGAAAACACCTTATTGTTGCTTTTTAGATAAATAGGATTTGGTTATACAACAAAAATGAATTAAAATTTAGATTTAAAACCAGTTTTAAAATATTGTTTTTATAATACAAGTATTTTTTTCCAGATAATCAATGTAGTGTAATTGCAGTGGAATCTAATGAACCTTCTGAAATAGAACCATTGAGTGCTGAAGCACAACGTAAATAAAAAAAAATAAAAGTTTTTAATATTTGGTTAAAAATATGTATTTATTTTAGATGTGAAAAGCTTACCTATCATGAAACAAAATGAATTTGGAGGACTACAACAGTTGCAAGACGAAGGTATAATAAGTAATAAAAATAGTAATAAGAATTATGATATCTAGTGCTTTATTTTAGATCTTATTGGAAATTACATTGTAGTGGGCGATGAGCTCCAAAAAAATGGTAAGATCTTTTTTTTACACTAGAGTTTTTCTCATAAAGCTTCGTGTCCACTAGCAAGTGCTTGCCGACTTGCTACCGGTTTTAAAATATTTGCAGCTTAAGTAGGAAAATATTTACGAAAATACAGAGTAGATAGGCGAGCAAGAAATCGGTGTAAAAGTATCGCAAGTTACTTGCCAGTGGATGCAAAGCTTAAGAGTATAATGTTCTAACTTCTAATAGTATAAATTATTTATTACCGTTTTAGATCATGAAAACTTTTACTTTATGCCACCTGAAAAGTTTAGCTCACCTAAAAATTGTAGTAGATCTCCAAGCCATTTCACGAATAATGATCGCTCTGATGCAATCAAAAAACGTGTAGTTTTTGGTGAAGCTTCTGAATGCAATGACACCGACAATATAATGATTTTCAAAAAATTAGATTCTGGCACAGTTTATTCTGTTAATGACGACAACGTTTCAAGCTCATTAGACACCAGTACCTCAAGAGGGACAAGAGGCATTTGTAATGAAAATTATTTACATCACAATCAGTTACCAAAGCGTTCTACATCTTCATCTTCTTCTGAGGACAACCAAGAAGAAGACGATTACCAGCCTAGCGACAGTACTGACTCCTCCTCGTGCGAGAACGTTGAAAGCCAAACAAAAAAATACCATTATAAAAAAAGATTGAAACTAGCAAAAAAACGGATGGGAACTTAACAAAATTAAATACAGCTAGTAGAATTGATCTAGGTATGGAAAATACAACAAATATTAATGAAAATGGTAAATTTAAAAAACTTTTGCCAATAAAAGAAAAGGGAAAGAAAAGATATCGAAATGAAAAGTGCTGGAAGCGATATATAGCAAAAGAAAAGAGAAACAAAGGACAAGAATACATTGCCACAAATAAAAAAACAATCAAAAAAAGAGTAATAAAACCACCTTGCTTAATAACTTGTAAAAAACAATGCAGGCAGAAAATTGAAGAAGAAAGACGTGTTCTTATTTTTGAAAAGTTTTGGAGTATGGGAAGCTACAGTCGTCAGTCAAGTTTTATAGGAAAATATGTAAAGCGGGTGCCTAAAAAAAGATCAGTTGTTAAGGAGGATGGTCAACCGTCTAGACGAACATCCAGCTTAAACTACACTTTACCTATTAAAGAGAATTTATTAATTGACGTCTGCAAAACTATGTTTATCAATACACTAGATATAACCGACATGTGGGTGACTACAGCACTCAAGAAAGTTGATGCATCAGAAGTAGGTTTGGTTATTCCAGACAAAAGAGGTTTACATTTTAACAGACCTCATAAAATAAACGAAGAGATTAAGCTCTCAATTAAAAGACACATTGAGATGTTTCCCACAATAGAGTCCCATTACTGTCGGGCTAGGACTAAAAAACGTTATTTAGAACAAGGACTATCTATTGCCAAAATGTACAGGTTATACCAGGATTGGGCAAAAGAAAATAAGTTAAATATTTTGGGCACTGAGAGGCAATATAGGGAAATATTTAATCGAGAATATAATATTTCATTTTGGATTCCCAAAAAAGATATGTGCGATACATGCTATGAGTACAACACCAATTTTGAAAGGACAGAAAAAAGAAGAAGATCATGCAAAGCACCTGAATGACAAAGAACTAACAAGGAAATTAAAAGATGAAGATAAAAAACACGCTGATGTTGATACTAGTACCGTTGTCAGCTGTTTTGATCTACAAAAAGTAATTCCTATACCACAAAGTGATAATTCAAATTTTTACTATAAATGTAAGCTATCTCTTTACAATTTTACAATTTTTGATGTAAATACCAAAGACGGATTTTGCTATATTTGGACAGAGCAAATTGACAAACGAGGTGGGAATGAAATATCAAGCTGTTTGCTCCATTTTATTGACACTATGGTTGGGCAAGGCAAAAAAAGTTTTAAGTTTTATTCTGATAACTGCATAGGGCAAAATAAAATCAAGATAATAATTCTTATGTACCTTTATGCTGCTAACAAATTTTCAGTTGACATTGAACATCGCTTTTTTGAGCCAGGTCACTCCCAGAACGAGAACGATAGTATACATGCCTTAATAGAAAGAAAGGTAAGGAATTATTTACTCCCGACCAATTTGTCATGCTAGTAAAATTAGCTAAAGTTAATGGAAAACCTTATAAAGTAAAAGAAATGACGCAGTCGGATTTTTTTGACTTTAAATCTTTGGAAGGCAAAAAAAAACAAAAATTTTCAGCGAGACTCGGAGGGAAAAAAAGTTAATTGGATATCAATTAAGGAATTCAAAATACTTCATAATGTTTCCGATTCTTTGTATGTAAGATACAATTTAGGCGAAGAAGAACCACTGAAAATTAACCTTGTTAATAGTAAAGGATTAAAACGGTCAAGGTCCCTTAACAATAGCCACAGTAGCATAGCTGATGCTGATGTACCTCCTCTTGCTTACAATAAAAACTTCCACTCTCTAAAAAAAATACGAACATCTAAAGTATTTATCTAAAAAAATTCCCGAACACTACAGACCATTTTATGATAACCTAACATACTCAGAAAAAGGAGATCCAGAGGATTCTGAGTAACGCATAAAATTTAAAAAGAATGTTGGTTAAAATGAATTTTTGTTTTATGTTAAAAAAAATTACTTTTGTGTAAGAATGTCCTTTTTGTTTTAAAATAAAAACCTACGTAAACGTTTTTTCTTTTTTTTTTTTAATAGTTACCTACATCTGTTTTTTATCAGGTGGGTCCTACTTAAATAATTAATAAAATAGTCATTGTAATATACTTTACAATGTTATTGCCATAAGAAATAAAAATCAATGCCATTGTATTGTATTTTACAATTTAAAAAACTATGTATTTCTTCACTGAATAACATAGTAAAAAACTTTACAATGTTGTTACGGTTTAAATACCATTTTCTTTTAATTGTAACCCACTTGTTTTCACAGTTTCTTTTATTTTATACCAAAATGGACTACTTTATTTGAAAATAATACTTATAAATCAGTTATTGCAGAATTTGTAATTTAAATATATGCAAAAGATAAATAAATAAAAAAAAAATTAAAGTGTAAAATTTTTTAATGGCCGTCCTGAAAACTTTACCTTGGTTAGTTACAATGTTCTTTGATGCATGTATCGATTTGTGGCTTCTTTCCCTACACAAGAAATTAAAAGATTAGTATTCGTTAGACTCAATTTTAATTTATTAGCTAATGATTCTGTAATAAAATTACTTTGACTTCCCGAGTCTAATAGAGCACGACACAAATGTAAGTGACCCAATTTATCTTTTATATACACTGTAGCAGTTGATAAAAGTACTAGACCCTCATCAACTTTAAAATGTTTTGAAACAAAAGACAAGTTAAGTGATGCTTGTACCTCTGGATTTGCCCTTAATTCATTATTGATGTCTTGTTGCTTTTCACTCTGTTCATTTTTCTGACTACAACAATGACAGTTTGTCTTATTAGTGTTTTGTTGTGGCGTATGAGGATGAAGAAGTGTATTGTGTTTTAAATTACACTTTGAACATGTTCTGTTCGAAGTACATTGTTGAATTAAATGATTTTGTTTTAAACAATTGGCACATAGTTTAAGCTTTTTAATTTCTTTATACTTTTCTTCAATAGTGAGATTTAAAAATGCTTGACAATGATATATAGCGTGTGATTGTTTACAATAATAACAAGAAAATGTATTTTTATTCTGTTCAGTGCCTGCATAGGCTTGTGATTTAAAATGTGGTTTAGGTTTAGAAATAGCTAAAGTTGTTTTTTGGTTATCAAGAGATTCTAAAAGCATACACTTTTGTTTTAAAAAATTAGTGAGTTCATCAAGAGTTGGTATGTTATTTGAGGTTAGTTTCGATTCCCACTCTCTTTTTTGTAGTACTATCAAGTTTTGAAGTAATAAGAAAAATTATTAATGTGTCCCAGTTATCTGTGGGTTCCCCAAGGGATTTTAAAGCTCTGATATTTTTTAAGAAAGTATCAAGTAAATTTCTTAATGCGTTGTGGGATTCTTTGTTTATCGATGGTGTATCGAATAAAGTTTTTACATAATTGTAAACAATTAATCGTTTATTTTGGTAGCGTTCTTCTAAAAGTTTCCAAGCAATCATATAATTATTATTTGTTATGTCTAAAGAATCAATAACTTTTGCAGCCTCATCCCGTAGGCATGATCTGAGATAATGAAATTTTTGAATTAGATCCAATGATGAATTATTGTGAACTAATGAAGTAAAAGTGTCTTTGAAATGTAACCAATGCTCATATCCACCACTGAAAATAGGAAAATTGATAGGTTGAAGTTTAATAGCATTATTCGAAATTTGATGGCTGCTCGCGTTCTGAGCAGGTACTTGTGGATTTGCATCACAAATAATGCCTTTTGCCTTTGATATTGTTTTAAAAATAACTCTTCAATATCTGTTCTATTGTCCTCTTCGTCTTTGATCGAGAACTTCAATTTCCGATTGTACCGTATCAAATTCTTTGAAACTTTCTTCCGTTTTTTCTAATCGTGTTTTTATGCTATTAATATCGTTATAGTTTAAAGGATTTGCAAGATGATTAAAGAAACGAGTAGCTACACCTTGTAACTGACCACGTCTTATTTTTAGTTTCTTAAGCTGAGTTGCTATGTCAGTCATTTTGACCAATTTCTCTTAATATAAAATGTTTATTATAGTTTTGCCCTATTCTGATCAATTCGTAAGGCAAAAATAAATTATTTTTTATTATTAAAATGAAAATAATTTTGGCAAAATATCTGTTCTTGATATCATACACTTACACTGGTGTATTAATTTCCCGTAAGTGGCAAAATATCCGTGCGCACACCCTTACACTGTCGGCGGAATCTCTGTCGGGGTCGGGTATGCAACTAAAAATACAAATCGACTGTGATGCGTTGCGCCTATGATTGCGCGCTTGTATCAGAGAATGAAAACAAATTATGATTGGTTAATTTGAAATTAAGCGCCACAATAAGGTAACGTGACTTAAAAATGGACGCTATAACTAAATTATGCAATATGATTGTTTTTAACTAAATATTCAATAAATTGCTTACACGGAGTGCTAAAAACAATAAATTGAAGCATGTTTGATAAAAAGGTAAAAAAGGAATGGTAAAATGGAACAAACTTATAGTGATTCTTCTGTTGCTTGCTTCTTTTGAAATTGACCGGCCACCATTAGATGTTCTTCTAACGCGAACCGACCGCCCGGTAAACCGCACAATGTTTTTGCTTTTTCGGCACAAATCCGGGTGAAGGATCAAAATAATATGTTTAAAATGATGAGCGTGGACTGTATAATATTTTGATATAACTGTTTTGATTAATATTTTTAAATATACCCTGATTCTTGGGAAAATAAAAATGAGCGTAGTAAAATTGACTTACTTGCTGTCACTTCATGATCGGAAGATTCTTTCTTACAGTGCTGCCACCTCTAGGGAACTTGAACTTTTAATTACTGCCATCTTGCGGTAATCACAAATGTTTTACTTATTTAACTTAAAAATTCTTAACACTTTACATATATCTTTTTTTGTTATTGCTATAAAAAGTTTAAATCAAATATGAATATTCTACCCTCAGAAATAATGGAGGACTTCTTCTTCTTCTTCCCTGGGAGCCCTCTTGATTCACTACCGGAGGCAGCGCAGCCTCTTGGGCTTGTTGTGCCTTATTTCCCATTGTCTTTTATACCAATCCTCCTATTAGTCTTGTTCCTTCTACAAGTCTGTATGACCCCATTCCTGTGGGTTCATTTTCCGTTGCGCAAATAATGCCTGTCTTTGTGAATTAACGCTTCACATTCACACAGTATGTGGTAGGCTGTTTCTTTCCCCTCGTCGCACATTCTGCAACTTGGGTCCCCATTGTATGAGCCTATCTTGTGTAGGTGTCCTCTTAGGTTATCGTGCCCTGTTAGCAACCCTACTGTTATGCGAAGTCTTTTCCTACTTTGTCTTGGTAGTTCTTCGTTCGTTCTTTTGGATGGGCTCCTTATGAAGCTTTTTCCATGTCGTACTCTACTCAGGTTTTCCCAGTATTCCTCTTGTTTCGAATACACTTCCTCGTTTGCCCTCGAGCTGTGGTCACTCCAAGGGCAGGTTCTGGTCGAAAGTATGGTGTAGATGATCCATGTCTCGCTAGCTCATCCGCTTTTTCGTTGCCTTCTATCAAAGATAATACTACTACGGATAGATGGTTCATTTAAATGGGGCGCTCTGAATCAGTTCGGAGATATCAATGCTTCCGTAAATGCGAATAAAATTAAGTCGGTAACCCCTGCCCCAGCGAAACGAGGTACGAAACCATGCGCGACATTGCCAATGTCTGTCACTTGTACCCACTGACCTCAATATGGACCGGTAAAGGGTATCAGATACGCGGTTCAAAAGTGAGATTTTATGGGCGAAAAAATGTGTCGGTACGCCGTGGCTCTAGTCATCTCTTAGGGTCCTAAATCATGCGCAGAACGGACTAGCAGATCGATTTTATTTACAAATTCGTCGCCGGCCAGTTCCGTACTTCGTCAATTGATGACTTAAGCAAAATATATATTACACTGGTTAAAAAAAACATGGTTACTGGTTTTTGAACCAGTGAAACACATTGGTTTGTTTAGATGTTGTTCTTAATTAAAAATAAACATATTATCCATTGTCAACTCCTTAAATTCCTCTAGTTCTTCTGAATGTTACAGCTATGGAAAGCCACGAATTGTTGTACTGGTTCACAATTGATGCGTTATATTTAATAATAATAAAAATGTCGAATACGACCGAACAAGACTCTTGTGGCTTATCTAAGAATTAACTTTTTGTTTTATCAATGTAGCACAATCATAATTGAAAAAAAATCACTATAATTATTTATTTCGGATTAAAAAAATCTGAACAAAAACGTATTGCATTAATCTGAAAAGTCAGTAAGTATGATTACAACCATAAAACATATTCCCTTGGAGCATAGACCTACTAGAGGCACTCTTGCCGCCTGGAAAACGATCATTTGTGCAAGAAAGAAAGAATATGATTCTTTTTTCTCTTTCGCACTGCCAAACGGCAAGACTGCCTCTAGTAAATAAATCCTCGTTTTGTATCAATACATTTAAGATGTTTAGAATATCTTTTTATCGCTATCGAAAACCTAAGTGTAAGCAGGAAAAGAGTTATCGTTATTGGTAATTGTCTCGAAAGTTGCCTCCTCTCCGATTTTGACCAAATTTGGTATACGGGGGTTTTTTGGGGCGCTGATTACGAATCTGAAAAAATATTTTTTCGGCAACGTTTCGTTTTCGAGATATTCATCATCAAATTTGAAAATCAAACTAACCTTATTTTCACTTTTTTCCCCATTCTTTTTGTACACAATTCTTGATTTTTATATAAAGTGGCACACAATATTTTATAAACACCCTTTAAAACCTTATATTTTTATTTATTTTACACCTTTTTTCCATTAAATTGCGAGGCTTCACTTTCAAGCGGGGCGGCCATGATTCCCTAGTGTATACATGGTTGCGGCCACGATCCGACGTATGAAAGTGGAGTTTTGCAATTAAATGGAAAAAAGGTGTAAAATAGATATAAAAACAAGATTTTAAAAGGTGTTTTTAAAATATTATGTGCCAATTTAGTGTAAAAATCAAGAATCCTGTGCAAAAAGAAGGAGGAATAGTGTAAATAAGGTTAGTTTGATTTTCAACTTTGATGATGAATATCTCGAAGACGAAACGTTGCCGAAAAAATATTTTTTCAGATTCGTAATCAAGCCCAAACCCATACAAATTTGGTCAAAATCAAGGGGCATTTCGAGACAATTACCCATTTTACCCTTCTGTTTATAAATCTGTTCCATTATCGCAAAAAACCGTTTATTGTACGGCCATATGCAAGTCCAGTCAAATAAACCCATTCCTAAACAACAGGTGACAGTGTATTACACGATCCCTTTACTGATCCCCAAAAAAAGCAAAACCCTTTAAATATATAGAAAGCGTTCAAACTTCGTCGTTTTTGAACTGACATAAAACCGTGTAAAGTCGACAGTCACGCGTTTAATAAATTCTAACAGTTTCCAAACCATTTTACGGCGGTATAAAAACTGGGTCTTGAAATTAACCCTATCTTTTATTAGCCACAATTTTTTTATTTAAATTTTGCAATATTAATTTTGTTACCTCCTTGTTTATATCACTACCTAACATAATTTTGTATGTATAGAAACGCAAAATAAAAGAATTTAGTATCTAAATATATAAAAATATATTTCATGAATATAAATTAATTAATGACATACAAATTTCTGAGTCCGGCACTGGTCCTGCTTTTTAAATACGCATGCTTAATGACACTATCGTTTGTTTAGTGCGCGAGGTCGAAAACTTGCCATAAATGCGATTAGCCATTATATATCTAAAGTTAGGTTATCTATGCTTGTACCTTATTCGGAATACGAAGTAGCGAAAACGGGCGGCTAAACCAAGGAAGTTTAAAGGTGTATGGAAGCCCAATTCTGTAGAACAAAATTGTCCAGGCGTGCAGGGCAGCGGGAATAGGGGGGTTGGCCCCGCGGAATTTGCAGCAATGAATAGTAGGTCAGGGCCGGATTTCCATAATTCTTTGTTACTATCTATAAAATTGACATCATCAAATGTCAAATTCCAACATTCACTGTTTTTTATTTTTGCACAAAATTGTTGGTTATTAAAGGATACTACTATAGAATATTTAAAATTATTGTGTAATATTAGATTTTATATCATCTGATATAATATGGAAAGAATAGATGGCGCCACTTTACTGCCTTCTATTTAAATGGTCGATATTTTTGGAAGTTTTGTATTTTACCAAAAATCTTTGTAAATAAATAAAAACACGATTTTTAAAATAAATTTCAAACATTGTATGATAGTATTATGTACTTATCACCAATTTTGTGATAAAAGAAGGGCAAGATAGTGTAAATGAGTTTAATCTAATCCTAAGATTCTGGTTGTACATTAAAAAATGAAAATTTTTATAACTGCTTTTTAGGCATATACTTTTCACTAATAACAAACATTCATGAGACAGAATAACAGTGGTTAAAAATGTTTAGTAACCTTTGGTACCTGAGTATCCATTGTAATAGTACTCGTTAAATATTATGTGTGTACAGTATGTCGAGCTTAAAAAGTTGATAATGCAAGATTACGAAACCAAAAATCTAATAAATTTTTAAACAAATGGTATTGTCTCGAAAGTTGCCTCCTCTCCGATTTTGATCAAATTTGGTATACATGGGTTTTTTGGGGCGCTGATTACAAATCTGAAAAAATATCTTTTCGGCAACGTTTCGTTTCCGAGATCTTCATCATCAAAGTTGAAAATTAAACTAACCTCATTTTCACTATAGTCTCCCTTCTTTTTGTACACAATTCTTGATTTTTACACTAAAGTGGCACACGATATTTTATAAACACGTTTTAAAACCTTGTATTTTTATTTATTTTACATCTTTTTTCCATTAAATTGCTGCGAACTTTTAAGTTCAAAGGCAGCAGCCATATTTGCTTAAAAAATAAAAGTGTAAAAAAGGTGTAAAATAAACATAAAAAAAAGTTTTTAAAAGGTGTTTGTGAAATATTGCGTGCCAATTTAGTGTAAAAATAAAAATTTTGTGCAAAAGAAGGAGGAATAGTAAATAAGGTTAGTTTGATTTCAATTATGATGAATATCTCGAAAACGAAACATTGCCGATTTTTTTTTAGATTTGTAATCAGCGCCCCAAAAAATCGTACCAAAATTGTACTTCCTTTCATTCAATTAGAGGGACCTGTATATATTAAAATTTGCCTGGTCTGCCCAGTAATCAATAATTTTGATCCTTTAAAAGAGTGTACTAAATTATTAAATGAAATAAAAGTACCTAAATGTAAACCTTATTTCTTTTTAATAATCCACAGAAATATACAAACATTGTGGAAATCATCTAGAAGATAGTTAAGATTGCCTTACTTTTCTCACTAATATTTCCTATGAAATTTTTATTTTCTATTATTCATAATTGATATATTATTATTTATTCGGTTACCTAACGTTACGTCTTATAAGAAGCACCTAATTTAAATATAAAAAATACTTACCTAAAGTTAAAATTATGTTACCCATACTCCGGCTCTCATAAAATTCTAATGTGTTGGCTAACTTCACACTGATTTATCAGTGTGTAAGTAGGCAACACATTAAATTATTTCGTGGAATTTTGTTATTGCGCAGAATCGGAGGGGCCAACTCTGACAGTTATTTTCATACTGGGCTGGACATTTTTTGATCGAATGAGCCATAGCATTGGGCTTTCATACACCTTTAAACTTCCTTGGGCTACACGGGTTGTATATTTTCTAGCCGCGTTTCATCACGTCAATAGTAAAGGCCTGCCAGCAACACTGTTTAACTTTCGTTCAAGGATTGAAATGCACAGCGCGAAAATCTCTCGATGGACATCGGCTCGCGTTAGCCAAAGTCCATTTGGGGTATCAAAAATATAGCATTGAATGGTTTATCTTATCCGTAGTAGTATTATCTTTGCTCCCATTCTCGAATGTCCTATATTTTAACCGAAAATTTATCAAAAAAACCTAAATTTAGATACGTGCTGTTAATAAAAAAATATAAAATGATAGTTTAAAAAAAATCTTTATTTTTTATTACTTTGCATATATTTTTTATAAATACTATCCGAAATTTAAAAGAAGTATCACTTTAATTTTTTCGTTATACTTGAAAGTAATTTTTAAACTTATTAATCTTAATTTAGCAAAATCGAGAACCTAAAAAAAATGTTATGATGTCCGAAACTATATATAATAATAAGCTTTTGTTTATTATTACAATCTTATAATATTTCCCCAAATTTCAGGTATTATTCATGTAAAATAATTATAAATAAAGTAAATTAAAAAAAAAACATCATTCTATATTTTTTATCCACAGCATGTATCTAAAATTAGGTTTTGTGAATAAATTTTCGGTTGAAATTTAGTTAAAATACTTTCTAGGTATGTGTAAAAAAATGCAAAAAATAAACTAGCGTAAAATGTTACGGTAAGTTTGATAGATGCGTCAAAAAACATAAAAATCTTATTAAATTAAACCTAACGTTTATTTGTAATTCTCACAACAAATAAGGTGATGAACTTTACTCTGGTTGACTCACCCTGTACAATACCCTTAAAAGGGTATGCATATATATTTTTTTTAATTAAAAACATAATAAATATCTTCCTTAACCTATTTAGGAACAATCGGCCAAATATTTTTTCTCAGAAAAAATTAGTTTTGACGTAATTATTATTTAAAACTTATGTCTGGCCCTTTTGATCTGTCGTCAAACCAAAATGACACGAAGCTGACGCGTATGCCCAGTGTTGCCACATTTATTGGATTTCCAATTTTTTTGGTATTTACCCTGGTTTTTCGTTAATTCTAGTAGACAACTTTTTTTAATGATCCGATAATAATTAATAAAGGACAGGATATGATACTTAATCCTAGAGTAGCAATCTTGCTTGCTTTATGCAGAAATGCGTGAAGCAAGCATGCATGGCATACGGTAAGCTTATTAAGGAATAACGAGGAAAAATTGAAATATCAAAGGATCAATAATTTTGCAGAACAAATGCTGTGTTTGTCTATTTCAAATTTGTTGAGCATTTAATGGCAAAAAAATCGACGATTGTAATAAATTTTTAGATAAAAATATTTTTTTAATATTATTTGCCAAATGAAGTTTAAAGGGAACAGAGAACTGAACCAAAGATCCAGAAATAACTCTGAATTCGATCAAATTGTCTGGAATCTGTTTGGTGAAAGAAATTTATTTTTCTTTATTAACAGGTAAAATACTAATTGGACCATCAAATTCCGCTAAAGCTTTACTAACATGTCGCCATCGTAGGAGCTCATATTGTGAAAGAGGACTGGAGTCATATGACTATCTCTAAAATTGAGGTTACAGGATTCATGTGCAGGTCCACGATATTGCCCAGTTAAATGACAGTGATCACGAACCTTCTTTTCTTTTATGGAAAAAGGCTTTTCACAAATATGACAAATAGTAGCTGTTTCGAATAATCTTGCTTGTTCCGCAGACAACACTTCCATAGGTAAATCACATAAAAATACCGTTTCAACGTTTTCAGCAAATAGAAGTAATTCTCTTACGAACCATTGCATACAATCCGCACCCGTATATGATTTATAAAAGGATAGAGAGTCATCATAGGAACATTTAACATAATATCCAATGCTATAAGGTACGTGATGTTGTGTTTTGTGTGTAGTTTTAGATGTATCATCTTCTATAGGTACTAACAGACATTCAGTATCAGCATAAATGACGAACGGTACTTTTGTCTTGTGTTTAAAATCTTTAAATTGAACCCACTTTTTATCTTCAGTAGGAACTCTTGGAATTGCTCCAGTGTTAAGCTGTTTACAATCCTTTTCATGCTTAATCAGTTTTTCATTGTCATAAAAATAATGTAAACATCGATCACAAATATATGTAGCTTTTTTATGTTTAGATAATTGACTCGAGAGCAAACGTGACATATTCTTAATCCAAACATAATGGGACTTTATTGGGCTTAGATCATCCATGTCGTTTGTAGCAATATAACTATCTTCCACAAGCAGCATATTGACATGTTTGGTTTGTTTGTTTATTGTTAAATAGTAAGGAATCACCATGAAATTTTCTCCGACTTTCTGTAATCGGTAAACATTAACAGATACAGTATTTTGCTTTTCAAAGCGTGGAATTTGTGACAGCGACATTGGAAACTGTATGCCTTTAAGGTTAAGAACTGCCTTCGGTTCCGGATACGACGTTGTTCTATTAGCTATTTTTGATGGAGCGGGGTATAACGCAGAAATGACAGTCCAAGCAAAACACATGTCATCTGTATTTTGTACATGCTTCTCGTCTTGCTATTTGTGCAGGTAGCTCAATATAACTTCCAACCCTCAATGGATTAAACTTATTAATAGAAATCATTAGATTAACTATTCTGCTCAGCGCCCAACCAGAATCCTTTTCCTGGAACTCCTCTAGCTCCGTTAGAAGTTGATCTTGAATATTAACTTTAAACCATTCATTTAAATCGGTGTTCTGGAAAATGGGAGCATTTGCTGTATTTAGGTACTTTATTTCTTCCAATATTTTATCTGATTTCGATATCTTGAATTCTCCACATAGTACAGCATTGACCTTGAGAGCCTCATCCTTTTTCAACACGTTTTGAATACGTCTCTTAAACATGACGGCGCAATCCACCAAAAATGGTTCAACATCGACATGTTTAAGATTTAATATAACTCCAGTCCTAATTCTTGATTTAAATGCCGACTGAAGATCCTCCCACTTAACGCGATGCTTAGCTGTCTCCTTTTGTGGCACATATCCTCCTCCCATTACTTGCATTCCCTTCAAAAGTTGCCTAAATCCTTTAACTTGAGACATGCAACTAATCAAGTGACTTTTTCGGCAGTAGAATTAACATTTTTTAATGCTATGTTTAAATGTCTAACAGCTGATGTACACTCCTTTAGAACTTTTTTCAGAGAAGTTTGATCAAGTCTCAAATTCGGGTTCTTGAGTTGATTGCTAATGCTGCTCACCAGTTCATTAACATGCACCATCTTGCTTAAGTTTTTACTGAGAGCTCTTCACGACTGAACACTTTGACGATTCAACAAGAAATGATTGAGGCGTTGCGGATCACTTCTATTTATAACCTGTGTGTGCTGCGAATAAAAGGAAAAATAGAGTACGTTCAGAAACTAGTGTAATGGATTATGGTTGAAACAAAAGGCTAAGATATAATCTCGAAAGGTTAGTCCTAGTACTTGTTAGATCATCAGTCTATTGCACGTATCAAGCCATTGACCGTGAAGGTTAATAGGTAGTTATTTTATGTTATGTTATTATTTAAATATTAGTTTATATAACAAGACTGATATATTATTGTAAACTGTGTATAGTAAATGATGTTTGTTTAATGTTTAAATATGTTTTATAATAACTTGATTTATACACATTAAATTAAAATACGATTAGATATAATTAGATGCATTTCGATGCAGTAAGATAAGTTTATACCATTTTTATATATTTATATTAAAGTATGTTTTATACAAAGTCTCTTGTTTGACTTCTTGACGTGTACCAGATACTACGAACCAAGTACAAAGCAGAAGTACACCACATGGCGACCCTTCCATGAGAAGTACACCACACTAGGATACGTTCAGTAACTACTTACCAAATACTCGACGCTGATTGGTTAAAAATATCTGGATAGCGAACGCTGATTGGTTAAAAAACAGTTTAAAAAGAGAGAACGCTGATTGGTCAAAATAATTTACAATCTAAAAATAGACTATGTTACCATTCTTAAACAAAACCTAAAATAATGTCAAATACTTGAATCTGATTGGTTAAAAATAATGCTAAATACTCGATTCTGATTGGTTAAAAATAATTTACAATCTAATATTCAGTTCTGAAACTAGAGGGCTCCTAACGTAACATAAATACATGTGCTTATATATGCCCGAAAAAGTATAATGGTCTTTTTAGGTATAACATGAGCAACTCAGTGCATTTTTTTTAGTATTAATAAGAAGTCGAAAGAGTAACAATGTCTCGAAATTGTTTTGGGTCGTCCATGTGACTGCTCAGAATGCAGACCTGATTTGAAGCCATGTGTGAGGCTTGTCGGGAAAATGATGGGTATAGAGTGGGCCCAGCACTTATAAAGTCGATAGAAAAGGTATAGGATATTGCGTTTTGAAACCTACCGAATCTTGTTATTATATATAAAGGACAATCAGAGGCTTATTTTGAACAATTAAAAGGGCTAGTTACGGAGAAACCTCCCAAGAATGCAGGAAGAAAATTTCTACCAGATGGTTCATCAGTTCCTATGGTTACAAGAAGCCAAAAGGAAGACGAGAAGTAGAAATTATTTGTTGAAATAAATATGTGGGGAATTGTTTTTATTTTTGCAAATAAATATTTATTAATATTTTTTTTTGTTTTAATAATTACCCCGCCTCTTTTGGATTTATCAAGCGTTGAAATTAAAAAAAGAAATGTTTAAAAAAATTGACGTTGAACCTGTATCATGATGGAATAACTTACATATGCTACAGCTGTTTTGGCGTTTATTAATTCGCTATTTGGAACCGACCGGTTGAACCGACCTGTTCGGTTAACCGACCTGTTTAACGAACCGACCTGTTCGGTAAACCGACCTGTTAACCGACCTGTTTAAGAAACCGACCTGTTCAAGGAACCGACCTGATCATGGTGAACCTGGTTCGAGTGGTTCGGGTTCCAGTTGTTCCAGTTGTTCGGGGTAGCAGTGGTACAAGTGGTTTCAGTTGTTCAGTTGGAGTTGTTACGGTTCGATGTAGTATGTAGGAATAATAAAAGACATTAATATAATCATAATATATGTATATTGATTTCTACAACTTTACAATGGTGTATAATTTTCATTATTAATAAATATGTTGTTCATAATGTGTATTATTTTTAGTCTAGATTTAATGGCGTCAAATACTGGTTGATACTCAGGTTTGGGACTATTGGATCCTTCATCAAATAACATTTTCGGCCAAAACTGTAACTCCGAAGCGACCCAGACGAGTCTGGGTCTAGCGACGCGAAGAAAAGAGGAAGGAAGACAAGATAACACCTTAAAGAGAGAAAGAGACAAACCACGATGACGTCGAACAGATGTCCCGTGTCCCGTGTCCCGCGACATAAAAGGTTGCCCCCCTCAAGGTCACGGGACGTTGATAAGCCTCATTTACATATCTAAAGCGTATCTAATATGAATAAATTATAATCCACTTCAACTAACCAATCACAAGACAGTTGTAAGAAGCCTCGATGACGTCATGCGAAACAATTGCGTAATATTGTGCAATATTATGTAAATGGTACTACTTTGCACGGTTGGCGTAGAATTCATTTTCCTATCAACCTTTTTTAAACTAATTGATTCCGACCAATCACAGCACAGTTGCCAGAAGCCCTCTATGGGTATATATAAATACCTCGCTATATGTGTCAGCTCACTTCTCTGTTTATATCTATACAGTTCGTTATTAGTAATCATTCAGACGTTAACATGGTTGACCAACTTGCTATGTGTAAAGCTCGCAATTGGGAATTTGTAGTGCCCACCGAAGACTTTGAGTCCGAACCGTTAGAAACACATCAAGATTTTAAATTTTTAATCCACAGACGAGAGTTAAGTGATGAGGGTTTTGATCATACACATGTAGTTGTATCGTTTGTTAACCCAGTTAGACAAAGTGCACTAAACAAGTTAATACCTAAGGTAGTTACGTTACAGACTGTAAAGAAGTTAGAAGCAATAGTCGAATATATTCAAAAAGATGACGATACCGCACAAGGGAAACCTATGATTATAGGACAAATACCTGAACGCATATTAAAGAATATAGAAAATAAAACACATAGTGGTAATTCAATGCTAAAGGCGGCTTTATTGGCTTCTGATTATCAACAGGCATTACAAGTATGCAAAGACACTAATCTATGGGAATTTGTTAAACAACGCAAGAATATTGAATCGTTTTTATCCCAAGAATTTATTTCTTCTGTGCCTGTTCAGCCTATTACAAATTTTGATCCTGATGTTGTTAAGAAATTAACATTTAAAGGTAGACAACAATCAATACTTTTAATTGGTGATGCTAATGCTTGCAAGACTCAGTTAGCTATTGCATTTTTCAAAATCCCTTAATAGTTACTTGTAAACAAGATTTGGGAAGATTGAATCCTAGCCATACTGGTATAGTATTGGATGATATGCCCTATTCAAGCTATGCGCCTGAAACATTGCTCCGTATGTTAAACACCGAAATTCATCAAACTGTAGATATTAAATATGGAACTGCATTTATTCCCCGTGGAACTAGAAATATATTTACATTAAATTCGGAGTTACAGTTTTGGCCGAAAATGTTATTTGATGAAGGATCCAATAGTCCCAAACCTGAGTATCAACCAGTATTTGACGCCATTAAATCTAGACTAAAAATAATACACATTATGAACAACATATTTATTAATAATGAAAATTATACACCATTGTAAAGTTGTAGAAATCAATATACATATATTATGATTATATTAATGTCTTTTATTATTCCTACATACTACATCGAACCGTAACAACTCCAACTGAACAACTGAAACCACTTGTACCACTGCTACCCCGAACAACTGGAACAACTGGAACCCGAACCACTCGAACTAGGTTCACCATGATCAGGTCGGTTCCTCGAACAGGTCGGTTTCTTAAACAGGTCGGTTAGCAGGTCGGTTTACCGAACAGGTCGGTTCGTTAAACAGGTCGGTTCACCGAACAGGTCGGTTCAACCGCTCGGTTCCAATAATAGCGAATTAATAAACGCCAAAAACAGCTGTAGCAGTATGTAAGTTATTCCATCATGATACAGGTTCAACGTCAATTTTCGGTAAACATTTCTTTTATAATTTCAATCGCTTGATAAATCCAAAAGGGGCGGGGTAATTATTAAAACAAAACAAATATTTATAAATATTTATTTGCAAAAATAAAAACAATTTCTACATATTTATTTCAACAAATAATTTCTACTTCTCGTCTTCCTTTGGCTTCTTGTAACCATAGGGAACTGATGAACCATCTGGTAGAAATTTTCTTCCTGCATTCTTGGGAGGATTCTCTATAACTAGCTTCTTTAATTGTTCAAAATAAGCCTCTTCGTATTGTCCTTTATATTTATAATAACAAGACTTGCAGTAGGTTTCAAAATCGTAATATCCTATACCTTTTCTATCGACTTTATAAGTGCTGCCTACTCTATACCCATCATTTTCCTGACAAGCCTCACACATAGGCTTCAAATCAGGTCTGCATTCTGAGCAGTCACATGGACGACCCCAAAAACAATTTCGAGACATTGTTACTTCTTCGACTGCTTGACTAATACTAAAATAAATGCACTGAGTTGCTCATGTTATACCTAAAATGACCATTATACTCTTCAGACATATACAGTAAAGCGCAGAGCACTGCGAACATAGGACGATCCTAGACGATTTTGGATGTACCTAAAAACGCCGCACGCATTGCTTATCGATCAATAATTTTCCAGCAAACAATTCAATACGTTTATTTCTGAAATAGTTCTTTAGTATCGAACGCTCGACAGCAATAGTTGTACTGTGTCGATTATTTGCGACCAAAAAGTTTTTTTTAATAATAGTTATTAATAATGGATGTTTACGAACTGGATATTTAATAATTTATTTCTAACCAGGCCGACTCCCACGATTTCCACTATTTACCGAGTCATTAAAAACTTTCTGACATTTGGTTGTTTAACTCCAAGAAAACATAAACATGATAGTGCCTCAGAAAAAAACAACAAAAGGAAAATGAAAGAAATTATGGTAGTGGCAAGTGTTATTAAAAATTCTACAGTTTTCATTAATACAATTGCAGAACAGGTTGATTTGAGCAGAAGATCAGTGGGAAGAGTGCTGAAAAAAAATGGATATCGATCCTACAAAGTAAGAAAAACCCTTGAAATTTTCCTGATGATCATTTTAGACGAATGCAATTTTGTGGAACTGTAATAGAAAATAACAATGAACATTTTATAAGAGACATTGTTCTTCATGGTCTCACCCAACGATTTTTTCTCTGGGGTCATATAAAATCACAAATTTATGGTTTCCAGGAGAATAGGGTAATAATATACAAGAATTTCAATTACAAATTAAGAATTCTTTTAGGATTATTACCCTTAACATTCTAGCAAATGTCAGAAGGCGTTTTTATGACAATCTTGGTTATTGTTTGGCTCAAGAAGGTGGTTTATTTGATCATCTTTGATAACTTGAAGAAGTTTTTCTTTTTTTATTCTATGAATGCACATTAAATTATTTTCTTAAAAATATCTTCTACGTTCCATTAATTATTTGAGAAAATTATTTTATTTTATTAGGAAAAACTGTTTGGTTTTTAAGCAGCAAACGTTGCGGTCTCGTAAGCAACTAATTTTAAATTTATGACTGATAAGAAATCAGATCGAAGTCGGTTGACGCTAGCTAGCTCCTGCTACTTGCCTACAAACACTGCATCCACTTACTGAAAATAAAAACGTAGTACACAACTAAACTGGGCAGATAAATTCTTCCGAATTTATCACCGCACTCCCCACCACTCCTAACCAAAAATGCGCCACGTGAGAAAACGAGACGGAAGTTGAGATGCAAGCCACAAAATTATTATTGGTATTTTAGAATTGGGTACATCCAAAATTGTCCAGGAGCCTCCTATGTTCGCAGTACGGTGCGCTTTACTGTATAAGCACATGTATTATGTTACGTTAGGAGCCCTCTAGTAGCAGAACGAATATTAGATTGTAAATTATTTTTAACCAATCAGAATCGAGTATTTAGCATTATTTTTAACCAATCAGATTCAAGTATTTGACATTATTTTAGGTTTTGTTTAAGAATGGTAACATAGTCTATTTTTAGATTGTAAATTATTTTGACCAATCAGCGTTCTCTCTTTTTCAACTGTTTTTTAACCAATCAGCGTTCGCTATCCAGATATTTTTAACCAATCAGCGTCGAGTATTTGGTAAGTAGTTACTGAACGTATCCTAGTTTCTGAACGTACTCTATTTTTCCTTTTATTCGCAGCACATCGAGGTTAAAAATAGAAGTGATCCGCAACGCCTCAATCATTTCTTGTTGAATCGTCAAAGTGTTCAGTCGTGAAGAGCTCTCAGTAAAAACTTAAGCAAGATGGTGCATGTTAATGAACTGGTGAGCAGCATTAGCAATCAACTCAAGAACCCGAATTTGAGACTTGATCAAACTTCTCTGAAAAAGTTCTAAAGGAGTGTACATCAGCTGTTAGACATTTAAACATAGCATTAAAAATGTTAATTCTACTGCCGAAAAAGTCACTTGATTAGTTGCATGTCTCAAGTTAAAGGATTTAGGCAACTTTTGAAGGGGAAAGCAAGTAATGGGAGGAGGATATGTGCCACAAAAGGAGACAGCTAAGCATCGCGTTAAGTGTGAGATCTTCAGTCGGCATTTAAATCAAGAATTAGGACTGGAGTTATATTAAATCTTAAACATGTCGATGTTGAACCATTTTTGGGGGTATTGCGCCGTCATGTTTAAGAGACGTATTCAAAACGTGTTGAAAAAGGATGAGGCTCTCAAGGTCAATGCTGTACTATGTGGAGAATTCAAGATATCGAAATCAGATAAAATATTGGAAGAAATAAAAGTACCTAAATACAGCAAATGCTCCCATTTTCCAGAACACCGATTTAAATGAATGGCTTAAAGTTAATATTCAAGATAAACTTCTAACGGAGCTAGAGGATTTCCCAGGAAAGGATTCTGGTTGGGCGCTGAGCAGAATAGTTAATCTAATGATTTCTATTAATAAGTTTAATCCATTGAGGGTTGGAAGTTATATTGAGCTACCTGCACAAATAGCAAGACGAGAAGCATGCATTAATGTACAAAATACAGATGACATGTGTTTTGCTTGGACTGTCATTTCTGCGTTATACCCCGCTCCATCAAAAATAGCTAATAGAACAACGTCGTATCCGAAACCGAAGGCAGTTCTTAACCTTAAAGGCATACAGTTTCCAATGTCGCTGTCACAAATTCCAGGCTTCGAAAAGCAAAATACTGTATCTGTTAATGTTTACCGATTACAGAAAGTCGGAGAAAATTTCATGGTGATTCCTTACTATTTAACAATAAACAAACAAACCAAACATGTCAATATGCTGCTTGTGCAAGATAGTTATATTGCTACAAACGACATGGATGATCTAAGCCCAATAAAATCCCATTATGTTTGGATTAAGAATATGTCACGTTCTCTCGAGTCAATTATCTAAACATAAAAAGCTACATATATTTGTGATCGATGTTTACATTTTTTTTATGACAATGAAAAACTGATTAAGCATGAAAACGATTGTAAACAGCTTAACACTGGAGCAATTCCAAGAGTTCCTACTGAAGATAAAAAGTGGGTTCAATTTAAAGATTTTAATCACAAGACAAAAGTACCGTTCGTCATTTATGCTGATACTGAATGTCTGTTAGTACCTATAGAAGATGATACATCTAAAACTACACACAAAACACAACATTACGTACCTTATAGCATTGGATATTATGTTAAATGTTCCTATGATGACTCTCTATCCTTTTATAAATCATATACGGGTGCGGATTGTATGCAATGGTTCGTAAGAGAATTACTTCTATTTGCTGAAAACGTTGAAACGGTATTTTTATGTGATTTACCTATGGAAGTGTTGTCTGCGGAACAAGCAAAATTATTCGAAACAGCTACTATTTGTCATATTTGTGAAAAGCCTTTTTCCATAAAAGAAAAGAAGGTTCGTGATCACTGTCATTTAACTCGGCAATATCGTGGACCTGCACATGAATCCTGTAACCTCAATTTTAGAGATAGTCATATGACTCCAGTCCTGTTTCACAATATGAGCTCCTACGATGGCCACATGTTAGTTAAAGCTTTAGCGGAATTTGATGGTCCAATTAGTATTTTACCTGTTAATAAAGAAAAATACATTTCTTTCACCAAACAGATTCCAGACAATTTGATCGAATTCAGAGTTATTGATAGTTTTAGGTTCATGGCCGATAGTTTAAGTCAGCTTGCATCATACTTACCTAGCTATCCAATATTAAAATCAGAATTTAGTCATATCTCGGACGATCACTTTTCATTGCTCTGTAGAAAAGGCATATTTCCCTATGACTTTATGGACGGATGGAGCAAATTAAACGCGACTCAATTACCCACAAAGGCTTAGTTTTATAATAGCTTAGAAGATTATATAGTAAGCAACGAAGATTATGCACATGCCCAGAAGGTATGGGAATCATTGGTTTGGAAAAGTTGGATTTTTTCAGTGATGTTTTACTTCTGGCAGATATTTTTGAGCAGTTCAGAACAACATCGCATAACACTTATGGCCTAGATCCCGCCTGGTCATATACGTTACCTGGATATGCTTGGCAGTGTACAATGTTTCAATTATATAAATCTAATAATATTAAACTAGAACTCCTAACAGATTTAGAAATGATAATGTTCATTGAAAAAGTCATTCGTGGTGGGTTGAGTCAGTGCTCAAAACGGTATGCCGAGGCTAATAATAAATATATGGATTCATATGACTCATCTAAAGAAGATTCGTATCTCATGTATTTTGATGTTAATAATCAATATGGATGGGCCATGTCACAATTTCTACCTTATGGCAATTTTAGTTGGTTGAATGAAAACGAAATTTCTACTTTAAATGTGTGTGATATTCCTGATGATTCCGATAAAGGATACATTCTTGAGGTTGATTTAATCATTCCACATGAACTTCATGATGAGTTTTCTGACCTACCACCTTGTCCTGAATATCGTGCGCCTATTGGAACAAAAAATGTCAAATTATTAGCATCTTTATATAATAAAAGTGAATATGTCATACACTATCGAAATCTTAAACAGGTATTAAAATTGGGAGTAAAGCTAACAAATGTTCATAGAGTTCTCGAATTTAGTCAGGCTCCATGGTTAAGATCATACATAGACCATAATACTCGATTACGCCAAGCGGCAAAGAATGATTTTGAAAAAAATTTGTTTAAACTCATGAACAACGCTGTCTTTGGGAAGACGATGGAGAATATTCGGAAACACTCTTCAGTAAAACTTATTACCAAATGGGATGATCGCTATGGTGCAGAAGCATTAATTTCGAGACCTGAGTTTAAGTCTTCAGTAATTATAAACGAAAATCTTGCTCTAATAGAACTGGCAAAAGCCGTTGTATATTTTAATAAACCTATTTATGTGGGCATGTCCATTCTGGATCTGGCAAAGACTACAATCTACGACTTTCATTATAATTATATGCGAAAACGATTTTCTAATTGTAGAGTTCTCTATACGGATACCGATAGTCTTATTTACGAAATAAAAAAGATAATATATATGATGTTATTAAAGATGACTGTACAATGTATTTTGATACAAGTGATTACTCACATGATAATATTTATGGAATTCCCAGGTTAATAAAAAGGTACTAGGTATGATGAAGGATGAGAATAATGGTCGGATTATGACACATTTTATTGGGCTTAGATCAAAAATGTATGCAACTAAACTGTTTTTTACCGAAGAAGAACTAATGCAAGAACGGTTTAAACTGGAGGCAGAGAATAAAGAACGAGAAGAAATCGAAAAATGTCTTGCAAGTAAAGGAATCACCAAAAAAATTAAAGGAATTAAAAAATCGGTAATCAAAAACAAAATTACCTTTGATGACTATGTAGAGTGCCTGTAACTACACGGAGAAAATGGTTACACAAATGCTAATTCGCTCAAAAAAGCACGACATCCACACAATTAGGCAGGAGAAAATAGGACTTAGCCCATATGATGATAAGCGAAAAATACTTCATAAATCTGTGGAGACGTTACCATGGGGGCATTATTCAATTATGGATGAGATATAAACTTGTATATTATCATTATAATTTCTCAGATATAGGGTTGAATTCCACTATAGGAACCTTTGGAGAAACGAAATGGAATATAAGTCAAGCATCCGAATCATGCATCATCGAAGCAGAGGTTCCAGCAGTTGTCATCCGATGAATATTATAACAGTTTAAATATTTTTATTACCATAGCTTGTAGTGTATTACTAACTAAACTTGTATATAAAATTGTTAAAAGTCAATGTACAATGTGGTTTAAATAAATTAATTTAATACATACAATGTGCTTTATTATACCGGACACATACCGGACACTATTAGGACACCAACGTAACAATAACGTAACACCAACGTAACACCAACGTAACATCAACTTAACCATGTTTTTTATGTTTAAACTATAGTTTTTATGTATTAAACTATGTATCAGACTATGTTTTTATGTTCCTAACGACTACAACTGAACCAAACATCAACCAAACATCAACCAAACCGCTTCTAAACAGTTGGTATAACCTGTTCCTATTAGTCTAGCCTGTTTTATTATTTAATATTTAAAAATTACGAGTGTTACGAGATTATAATTATAAGGTTCTGATGGTTCTGCCTTAATCACCGGTTCTGGTTTGCTAATTTTGACCTTGCCATTATTGACGTTAACAACTATTCTTTGGTTAAGTTTTATTCCTAATACTAAGACCACAATGATTAATTTACTATAGGGGATACCGTACTAATCGCTAATTGATGTCTCTCAACTTATTTTAAACAGCTATAGTGCCTTTATGGTTAAAGATGTTTACATACAATATATAATCCTTAGCTCAAGATGATGTATCCTAAACAACGTTTCGATTTTACCCGTCATCCTCATCATCGGGGTTCAGGTGTTAACCGATAACTTCTGAACGTTATGTCTTACAATTTTCGCGCAATATAAGACCGTAGCTCAAGTAAACAACGTTTCAATTTTAACCGTCATCACCATCATCGGGGTTCCACGTGACAGGTGACATTT